>PVKM010020465.1:0-23351 GCA_004027735.1 Carollia perspicillata | reverse complement strand
TTACTGTGTTGTTTGCCTTGGTTTGCATCGTGCACTTTCACCCGACTGATTTCTCCAACCACCTTGCCTCAGCCCATTTCTTTTCCCACGTAGGATTCTGTAAACTCAGTGGCAGTAAATGCCAGGTAATTGCACGTGCAAGAACCATGCCGGGCTGTGTAACTCCGGCATATGGTGGCTACGGGTGTATGCTGGGCTGCCTTTCCATGATGAAAGATTCTTCAGGAGGAGCCTTGGCATTGTAGGCAAAGAGCAAATGGGATTTTAGGAGGTAATACCCTTCTTGAGCAAACTGTTCCCCCTGCAGACCCATTGGCAGATGGCATATGGCAGAGCCTTTGATCAGAATTGAAGATAATGTCTGAGGCCATCTAAGTAGGAATTTTAGGGTTTTTAATCATGCATTTCATTCCTTTGTAAGAAAGGGAAGAAATATATTAACCTACTTTCCTGACCATCTTAAAACACCTAAAAAAGTCCAAAAGTAACAGCTGCCTGTGCTTTCCACGGGGTTCTCATTCGACACCCCCTTTTTCAGGCAAGGACACTGTTCTTAATATACATATTTAGGCTACCTCTGGGGGAAGTTAAGGCCATGGCTCTAGAATGTTTAGATCACCTCTGGTTTTTAGCCCTAGAAATGGAGAACAGGGGATCAATCAACAGCCTCTTTAAACTAGAGCGTTTTGGGGGCTTTTGCAACTTACTTGATAGAGCCTCTGGATTCTGAGTGTGGATTGCTTTCGTGGGGTTGCTCACCAGGTCTGTCATTCCCGCAAAGTTTTCATTTGTGTCTGTGAAGAGGGATGATTTCATTCAGACAGGCAAATGATGCGGACTTGCTTCAAGTCATGTAGTCTAAAGGCTTTCAGGGCTCTGGAGCTTGCAGGAGGCCACCGAGCTGGCTGACCAATCGGCGTGCAGGTTGTCTGAGCGGCTGCGTTTCTTCTCCTGTTCACTCCTCCGCTACCCTTTCTCTTAGTCATTATTTTACTATTTTTTAAAAAGATTCTTATTTATTTTAGACGGGGGGGAAAAGAGGGAGAAAGAGAGAGAGAGAAACATCAATGTGTGGTTGCCTCTTATGCGCCCCCAACTGGTGACCTGGTCTGCAGCCCAGGCATGTGCCGCGAGTGGGAATCACTGGTGACACTTTGGTTCACAGGCCGGTGCTCAACCCACTGAGCCACACCAGCCAGGGCTCTGAGGCATTATTTTAGAACAAGGTTGGGATAAAGGGAAGGTAATGAAATAAAATCTTACTTATAACAAAGAGAACAATATTGTTTAAAATTCATGTTACTTTCTCTAATAACTGAATCATGTATAAAGAAGCCAAAAAAAAAAGCTTTACTTCCATTGATATTAGTTTAGAAAATGTTAACTTTAAGGAAGATCCATGTAGCTCAGATCAAACATGGTTTATTATAAAAAAACATGTTATGTGAAAAACAGATTTTAAGAGTGAGTTTAGTAAAGACTAGACTAGGTTTCTCTGTTATAGAATATTTATTTTCATTAAAAAAGGCATTTTTTTCCTTTTAAGGTCAACCAGCTGTCAGCTGCAATTGGAAAAGATTTTACCATGTCTCCATCTAAACTGATTCAGTTTGACCCAGGTACGCTTGGTGTCTACAGTTTGTTTCATGCTCTTGTAAGAATGGCGATTTTGGAGAGGACAGAACGTTATGCAGCTTCAGCCCACTAGAATCTCTCAGGGAATCGTATCACCCCACTCCAATAGAGATTGGTTTGGACTTGAGGTTTTACCCCTCATATTTTATTTTATTACAAGTGAATATTTATTCAAAATGAGATCATAACAAATAAAAATATGAAGTATCCAAGCAAACATCCACAGATCCAGAAAAAAGTGATGTCATTTTAAAAACTCTTAAAAACTAAAATAATTTAAAAATTTGCCTCATATTTTGATGGACAGTTTCAGAATGTTGTAGTGACATGGATTCTAAAAGAAATTTCTAAATTATTTCTATTGGAATAGGTTGATATGGGGAGAGTGCAGGGGAAATTGTTGTTTAATTAGATAGCGTATACTTTCCGTTCAATTTGTGAAAATATTTTGCTAGGTGCAAAAGGGAACACAAAAATATGGTGCCAGCTCTCAAGGATGTTCTGTCAGGTGGGAAATACTGACATGAAAACAACTTGCTAACAGCACATTGGGACCCAAAGGATGAGCCATTGTTCTGGCTAAAGAACATCCTGGAAGATTTCCCAGAATCCTCAGCAGGTAGAAGAAGAAGGGGACTTTCAGTTGAAGGACAGACGGACCCACTTTTGGGAACTGTGCTTGAAGCACTGAGGCTGGAGCCGTGCCTTCTTTCCCTGGCTTCCCAAGGCGGGGGCAGGCAGCTCTCACTAACTGCTCGGCATGGTTCTCCCTCCTCCCTTCTGCCCTGGATCACCTGTCCAGGGGCAAATGGGAAAGGCCTTGAGAAGCAGCCGGGACCTAAGCCTTTGTGGTCTCCTGCAGAGCAGGTGTTGTGTGCTCTGAGAACACATCATCAAGTCCAAACTCTCGCTGTATGGCAAAGGCAAAACAAAATGCCCGAAATACCACCAACCCTCCGAAACTGACAACTTAAATGTTAAACATAGAAAAGAAATGCATTTCTGCTGTGCATCACAGGTGGCATGATGTTTGAGCATATTTGTGTGCTGGGACTGCCCTAATAAAGAATCATAAACCAGGTAGCTTAAAAACAGAAATTTATTTTTTCCCAGTTCTGAAGACCAGAAGTTCAAAATCAACATTTTGGCAGGTTGACTCCTTCTCAGGGCTGTGAGGGAAAATGTGCTCTATGCCTCTTGTCCACTCTCTAGTGGTATGCTAAAGTCTCTGGCATCCCTTGGCTTCTGTTGTCTTCGTGTCCATATCGGCATTCTTCTTGGAGGTGTGTCTCTGCTCAAATTTCCCCTTTTTGTAAGACCATTTTATTTTCAAGTAAGCTCACATTCAGAGATACAGGGAACCAGGATTTCAATATATGGACTTTTGAGTGACAAAATTCAACCTATCACAATGAGGCTTAAATTTACATTACAGAAACCCAAATACTGTTGTTGGCTTCCTTCCTGTGATATGTTTCTGATTTGCCTAAGTTTATTCCTTTGGCTGAGCACACTTCCTGAGCACACATATTCCTTAGGCTGTGAGAGACGTATTCCCATTATGTATTTAATGTTTGTCTCCAGGTTGCAGAAGTCTCTTGTGTTCTGGTCAAGGGCAATATGCCCTTTTTGTACTTCCCATTAAGGCACTTTCAACCTTTCCACTTTTTGACAGCCGAGAGTCTTTGTCATATGTCGTCTTTATTATTTGAGGTCTGTTTGTTACAAGATCATGAATAATTTTGGCTTTCAGTAGATTTGAGCAGCTTACCAGATGCTCTGTATGGACTATAGAAACTAGAATGTATCACACTAGAGGGATCTCTGAAAGCTACTTCTTAGGGATTCCACTAGATAAGAAAAACACCCATTTGTCTAGAAGAGGTTACGTGATGTTTTGAGGAGATACTAATGACTTCTAGGGACCCTAAATGGTCATGATTTTAGAGATTATTTAGACTTGTTAAGAAAAAGAAAGAAACATCTTGTAAATTAAAAAGAAATACCATTCAGTTGTTCATTGTTTAGGAACTTACTAGTCAGGCACAGTGTCATAAACTGGTCTTGCTTTAGAGAATTTTTATGTCTCCCATGTCCACAGATCCTGTAAGTATTTATTTACTCCCATTTGTTAACCCTTGCTCTTTTGGATCTGGTGTCTCCATGCTCACACCCACACCTTTTGCCCATGCAATCTATCCATTTCTTGAAAAACAGCAGTTTCCATGTTTGGAGGAGAAACAGAGAATGAGAAATCAAAGATGGTGGGGGGTTATGAGGTTACAGAGTTCTTGGGTGGCAGCTGGAGAGAAACTGAGTGACTTCACGCTAGTGAGCTACACTCAAGTAAGCTTGCCTAGCGGACATTGTACTGAGCCAAAAACTGACCTGGACTACTTTGCAGTCGGCTTTTGTGAGTAATCGGAGTCAAAGTGTAAATATTCATAATGCAATGATGGCTTTTCTTTAAGATGTGTTCTTGAATGGTCTGCTGCATTCTTGACGGAAACTCTGTCATTCCTAAGAGGCAAAAGGTTTTCCAAAGGATCAGATCTTTAAGGTGGCATTCACTAAAAAACATTGAAAAACCGTCACTCAATGGTAAAATCTGCTTCACAGGAAAACATCCAGGAACAACCTATCCTGTAAAGTAGGGTATGTCTGCATAAAATGACACCTCCCTCTCCGCTTCCACACCTTTTGTTTTATGGGAACAGGAGGCCAGTTCAGGCCTTCTGAAATTGCTTATAATCTCAGTAATTTGACAAATACTTTTCACCTTGAAAGTGGGAAAGGAAGGAAAAAGAAAAAAACAAGTTCTTAATTCCAATCTCATTAACCTAAAAAGTTGGTCCTATGTGCGCACCTGGTAGGCATAGAAACAAAGTTGAAATACAGGCAAACAAATCAGAAGCACTTAAATGAAACTTGGAACAGTTTCTCTCTAACCACCTGGTTCTACTCCATTAAAAAAAAATCTTAAAATAAGAGAGGCTTTGGTTAGGCTTGGGAATATATATATATTTTGTATTGGATTTTTATTTGAATAATGATTGACTCTATGAGCTTTGAGAGTCCAAACAGTTCTCTGAATAGTAAAAATCTTAGTGTTCATATGTTTTCTGCCTTGTCCAGCCTCTTTTTGCCCTATGCCGGTTTCATGAGAATGGTTGCCTATGTGGTCTTCCATCTTCTAGACTCTCTGCCCAAGCCCTTAAATCTACCCACATAATTATTTTACTTTCATTTTTTCAAGACATCCATTTTCAAGAGCCTCCCTGGTTGCTGTGGTTTCAAGTGTGAATCTGGCCACCCAGTTAGTGTCCAGCAATCTAACGAAAAACTGCTACTGCAGCCTTATCACCTATTCACTCGCCAGCTACCCTGCTCAGCTTTCCCTGATCAAGGGAAAAGCCGCACTGTCTTCCTGCCTTTGCATCTGCTGTCTTCCCATTTCTTCCCTCCAAACGCTTCCACCTCTGGGGCCCATAGACATATAAGTACTGACCACCTATTCTGTATCTTTCAGCAGCTAATCATACATAGCCTTGAATAACTGACTTTTCTTGTACTTATATCTTATCTCTTCAGAGATTTTAAATTCCTTTATGTCAGGCTTGTTTATTTTATACCTCTGGTATTTTCCATAGCATCTGAAGCAAAGGTAAGTACATAATGGACACAAAATAAAAATATTTTGATGGATTGATTCATCCATCCATGTGGTGGGACTTATGTAATATTTCCTATTAGATACTTCAACTTCTATTTTTGCAAAACATGAAAGTAATTGATTTAAGAACTCAGTTGATATTGAAAGCCTAAGAAATGAGCTGTCAGCCTATTTTTGAAAAATAAAATTATTTCAAATACACTTAATTTGTTTCCTTTCAAGTGCAGCCAAGGGTAGGATAAATGAACAGCTCCATCCTCCCACTGGATTTGACTGGGTATCGATTAGGCTTGGATTAAACACGAAGTCTGTATTGACCTGCCGTCAAGAAGGAGGCCGTCGCATAGACAGCACAACTGAGAAGCACAAATATGTAGAAAACAATCTGCAAGGAGAAAAGTACTCAGATTTTCAGAGGGCTAGAAATAAAATGTTTAAGTGTTTATGCGGATGAATGCATGGGGATAAAAGCACTTAAATAGCCGAGAAGTAAATTACAGGATTTTAAAAACGTAGTCCTACAAGGTTAAACTGTAAGTTTATTATTCTTTCTCCCCTTAAATTTGATTCTTCTTCCTCCACTAAACAGTGCTTTCTTTTCTTCCTGCCACCACTTTCCTTCTAAATAAACTCAGGAGAATGTCCTGGCATCCACGTCACGGAAACTGATCAGGATTAGACAACATCCGAAGTTTCTTCCAGCTTTAATATTTTGTGTTTGGGAGTTGCTTTGCATCCCATCTTTGTGCTGATAGGGTGGCTGGGGATATGTTTGAAACATCAAAACTGTTTAGTATTAAGTTCACAAAGTTATGTAAACCAAGCCCAATTGTAACTCCATCAGCAGACGCAGACAGAAAGAAAACAACAATGACAACGAATCGGCTCAGTCTATTTCTGGAACTCCCAGCCCATAAGGTCTCTCTAGGGGGATATCAAACTACTGAGTATTACATCATCAGCAAAAGCGTTTGCAGGCTAGAAAAGATCTCAGGAAGTGGGGCAGCCAATGGAGGCAGCTGTCTTTAGAAATCAGTCATTTCAAGGGTGCCATGAATAGCACGAAGTATCATCCAGTAATCACTTCTAACTGTCTGTACCAACATCTTAAGAGTTTTGAGACTAGTACACTTTTAAGATTGCAGTACTTGTTTATTCTTCAGTAGAGAAGGTGCAGGACGGGGAAAAAATAAAATCTTGGATCTCATCTACTAACCATTTTTTTGTTCATCCCTTGCAAAATGCAGCTTACTTTTTGTTACAGTGCTTGCATTTAAATGAAATCATTGTCCAGGAACAAATGTGGTCTTTTAATATTATTTGGGAGAACAGCAGGACCTCAGTGAGTCGGTAGCAGTACAATAGCTCACTCAGGCTACTGCAGTCGAGCTGTAGACATGTTAATTAATATATTTCTCTGACACCTAGGTGATTGAAATAGCAATTAAAGAGTAATTAAAATGTTTACTTCTTGTAGGAATGTCAACTAAGATGTGGAATATAGCAATTACCTATGACGGATTAGAGGAAGATGATGAGGCCTTTGAAGTAATTCTGAACTCCCCGGTGAATGCAGTTCTTGGAACAAAGACAAAAGCCGCAGTGAAAATTTTGGACTCAAAAGGAGGTATTCTTTTGATCCTCATCGTGAAATCAGAAGCAGTCGTAGTGCTGTAGCTGCTTGCTTTCAACAGCCAATGCGCTTGATAATGCCTTCACATCAAAATGCTTAATTTCTTGTCAAGAAAGCAACCTCGTCACGATGTAGGCCCTTTATTCTGGTTTCTGCTTCATGCGGTTTTCCTCCCGCTAAGAACTGTCCTTTCAGAAAAGCAACAAGTCAGTGGCGCAGTTAGTTTTTTTCCTACCCGTTTGTTGTTCTCACCAAGGGGGAAACAATGTTGGTGAGAATCTATCGACAATTATTTTCCCCCAGAGTCTGCAGGGCTGTAATTATCTTCCTCTGTTAAAGAGCTCTTCATGCCTAAAATCTGAGCCCCCACTGGAGTGTGACCAGGAAAGGTCTGAAAAAGGAAGGACTGGGAGGAAAAAAGATGTGAACGATGGAGCTGGCGTAGGGATTCAGGAGCAGCTGGAGAACATTAATGAATAACCTTGGGCCGCAGGGCCCAATAGGTCCTGGATAGTAGATGCTAAGGAACAACCTGTGAATCAAACGAAACAAAGACCAACCGAAGTCTTCGGTGCTCTTGATTTTTCTCCTGCCAAATACCTTCTTATTTGTCTATTTAGCATTTGACTACTGTTCAGTTAGCACGCTAGCTCTCAATCTGCCGTTTTTGTAACTGTCACGCCCGATGGTTCATATGTTTTCTTTCTTTGAAATCTATTATCTCCTCTTTCTCATCCAATAATAAAAATAGACACCAGCATCTTTCTTTTATAGTACTCATATTTCCACAACATTTCTCCCCACCTCCTTTCCCCACCAGATTTATTTTTTTTAGTAGCATTTGCTGGTTACATTAAGTATATAAACTAAACGAAGTACACACTTTACAGATGAAGTATAAAGTACCCAGATGTGAGTGCTGGGTTTCGATTCTTTTCATACTAATTGACAGTGTTTCCAGTAGAAGTAGCTCCATTAAGATTTACTGGATCTTTGCTCTGTAGCAGTTGAATGCTAATTTGTATAGCTGTTGCTTGATTTCACTGATATCTTCAAACAATTCCAGTTTCTACCTCGAGGAGACTGGGGAAAGGACGATCATGTGATAGTGGCACCTGACCAAGGACCGAGCCTGGTATATTGAGGAGCATCATAACAGGAACAGCAGTGAGGCTGTTGTGGTATAAGTGTGATGTACAGTCATGACAATGGTTTTTATTTGTGGTTTGTGAAATCAGTTTCGTGACTGTAGATGTGCAGAAGGGCACAGCTTTCTGCGACGGAAACTGCTGAGGAGTAAAGGAGTTTCTGGCAAATGGCGAAAAGGCAACATCTGGTGGGAAAACCATTTGTCTAACTTTCATGACAAGCTGCTGCAGGGGCCGTGTTGATGTCAGCACTTGTCTGTTAGTGTAAAACGCAGGGACTGACCTGCCATCTTTTGTGCCTCCAGGACAGTGCCGTCCCCCACATTCCTTCAACCCCAACAAGCACAGAGTGCAGACGAAGGGCATTTGGCACCCGCTGTCCCTAGGGTCTTCCTCCCCCGCCATTTCTGGTTCCTTTCATCTGGAAAGAAGGCCTCTTCCATCTTCCAAGAGGCCTGCAGTCACCAGGGGAGACATCCCACCGGGCCTTGATTCTACAGATCTTTATGGAGTGAAGCTTAGGACCCGAGGGAATGGCAAAACAGTAAGGATGGGGACTGCCTGGGATTTGGTGTGTGGAGTACGTATTAAAAAGAATCAAAAGATATTAATGAGTACTACTGAGCACTGAAGAAACTGTTTTGATTCTTATAGTGAGTGGGGGCCATAGTTCCTTGCACAATCACGCAGTGCCTTTTGTATGCGGGTATCATAATGCTGTCCCACTTCATTAATTGTACTAATTGAGGTGATAGATGCACTGACTCATCCATGTAATTTTGGCTTTGGTTCCTCTTGTAATCAAGACAGAGAGGGAATGACCAGTGACCCTGGAATAGAGTGAGATTAAGTAAGCTACCTACTTGGGTGTGGAGACCATGGCTTTGACCACATTAACATAGCATTCTTATCTGGCACACACTCATGAGTGTGTATGTGTGTGTTTTTGGACTGGTGTGCCCTGCTAGATGTACCAACAAAATAAGGGCATTTTTTCTCCCTACCTGGGGCTACAAATGTGTGAATCAACATTGATAAGCTGTGATTGGTGCAGTGTTTTTAAAATTCCAATGATTTGGACAGGAAAATGTTGAAAATCACATTTAAATTTTTTTTAAATATTAAAAAGATCTTACTACAAAGTTTTAATCTGTTGCTAATTATTATTCAAGCTGGTTTTGTTCATATTTTGTTCATATTTTTGATTTCAGGTTTATCCATCCTCTGTTTATAGAAATGGAACAGACATCATCTATAAAGTAAGCATAATCTTAGAGAATTGCTAAATTTCTTTTTTTTTAATAATCCATTTTATTTTATTTTATTTTTTTAATTGTTTTTCAGTATAGTTTTCTGTCTTTTACTCCCATCCCAGACCACCCCCCAGTGCTCCCCACCTCCCTCCACTTTCCACCCCCCTTAGTTTTTGTCCACGAGAATTGCTAAATTTCTTGCGTTCATGGATGCAAAACAGTGAATCAATTTTTTATATCTTCTATAAATTTCTGTTCTGAAATTTGTTTCAGAGGCTTGGGTGATCAGAAAAAAAAAACTTTTTGTTTTTATCCAGTTTTTCAGTTGCTCATTTTTACAACGAATGTTTTTGTTTGCTATCTTGGTGTTTGGCTTTTCTTTATTGTCATTTATTGATTTCCTCAGTATCATGGAATGGTTTCCCTGCAACTGGAGGATGACAGGTCCCCAGTGCACAAAAGGAGAACCAAAGCATCTGTCACTGGTCAGCCACAGAAGGCAACCGAAGTGGCAGCACTGCCTCAGGCAGACAAGGTGGAATCCACAACGAACTCACACTTCCCCAGACAGGTGGGAAAACATTTTTACTTCCTTTTCACCTTGCAACAAGCTGTTTCCTGAGCCATAACACAGCTCTCAAGCTTGGGGATCATTTACTCAACACAAATGCTCCTCATCAAATGAGTACACGAGGTGGGTATGTGATCAATGTACATCAAATCACATCCCCACTGCCTTTGTTTCCCATAGAGCCATTTGTCCTCATTTCCAAAGAACTGCACACTGGCACTGAAGGGACTCTTCCATTTCGAGGAAAGCCTCCAAAAGCTGTATAAGTGCGATGGGATTGCCTGGAAAGCTTGGAGCCCCCAAACCAAGGTGGGACACAGGCTGAGCAGCCACATACCTTTACTGGCAGTGAACCTTGTGATAAGGTTAGAAGGAGGGGATGCCCTGTCAACTCATGTGATGTCCGCCTGCTCTTATTACACTTTGATGGAGAAATGGAAAGCAGTGGCCTGAGTGGCACTTTAGAAATCACAATATGCCCCAGTGATATCAATACAATTTTAGAATTTAAGAAAAAGAGAACACATTTGTAATATCAATACAGTTGAAGAAGCATTTGTTTAATAATCAGGATGTCAAAGGTATAAAATTGAAGCTGCTAACTTTAGTCGAGTTTTCTGTAAGAAGCCATTGCGTTTCTGAAGGTGGAGAGTTGGAATTAGGGCTGACCTCCTTTCCGGTGACAGGATTAGTTTGTTCAGTTTAAGGGATGCCTAGGGCTCTTCATGCCGAGAACAGACTCCAGATTGTAAAGACCACTACGATGCGAACTCTGCCAACTGTTTTGCAGGAGGCGGAAGACAAGTCCTGTCCGGCCGGGTGGCACCGTCACTCCGGCTACTGCCACTCCTTGATCACAGAACAGAAAGGCACGTGGAGCACAGCTGCCAGCACTTGCAGGGAACAGTAAGAAACCTTGTTTCACATTTCACTGATATTTCTTCTGCTGCCCTCTTATTCTCTCATGGAACTGCTACAGGGTTGCTTCATTCAATCAACTGTTGAATGTCTAACACCTACCTACCTGGCTTTGTTTTAAGAACCCAGAGAGTTCTGCAGTTCAGGATGGGTTTTGGGCTGACCTTTGACTTAGCTTTTTTATGGTGAAAAATGTACCATTGCCACATTTCTATTCTCAATCTTTTCTATCTCAGTCTTTTGGAGAAAGTCAGAAAGGGCTTTTCTGAATTAGCAGCATTGCAGGTTCTAGCATTTTTTTATTAATAAAAATTTCTGCTTATTGATTTAAAAATATGTAAGCAATGAGAGGTTGTTTAGCTTCAGACCTATGACAATGTAAGGGACATTGATGATTATGAAACAAGGTGGACAAAGGGTCATTGGGTAATAAAACACTCCAAGAAGGGTGACTTGTGGTCAAATAATGTCAACAAAATTTATCTAGTTTAGAAGGACTTTAAAAATCATAAGTATCCCTGACCCTCCTTTTTTGCCTACCTGGGTATTATCCAAAACAATACAATTAGACTAATACTCCCGATGGCTGGACATTGAGACTAGAGTTGTCCCTGCTGGGTACCAGCCAGATCTGGCACGTTATCAAATTTAAAAAGTTATGCTCTCTAGAAACACTGGTAGAAAGAAATGAGAGGGCAAGCCATCTTCGGAAAAAGCTAAGCGCAAGCGTATATCTGATGGAGATCTCAAATCTTGATAATGCAAACTCCTACAATTCAGGTGCAAAAAAGGCAACCTGCTTTAAGAAAAATGACTTGGAGATTTCACAACAGAAAATATACAATTGGTCATTAGGTACATGAAAAAAGTGCTCACCACCACTGGACACTGGGAAAATGTAGCTAAAAATCATAATGAAATATCACTTCACACCCACTAGAAGAGTTAAAAATCATGAAGACAGACAATACCATGTGTTGTAGAGCAAATGGAATTTTAAGGTTTTGTTGGTGGATACATAAAATGGTTCAACCACTTGGTAGAACTGTCTAACAGGTTCTTTAAAACTTACTTAGGTGAATTGACCTTGTGACTTAGCAATTCTATTTCTAAGAATTTACCCAAGAGAAATAAAAATACACATTAAAGTAAAAAGACATTAACAACAATTTCTTATAAAAGATCCCTTTTATAATAATAGTTTAGGTCACTTGTCTTTTTTTGTTGATTTGTAGAAGTTCTTTATATTTTTGCCATCAAAAGAGAATACTGTAGATAACTTTTTGATAAATTATTTTATAAACAATCAAATGGAACTTCTAAAACTTCTAGTGATGTAGATAAATCTTAAAAACATTAATAGAGAGGAAGCAACTCAACATAAAAGAATACATATTATATGATTCACTTAAATAAATAGAAAAAATACTAATCTATTGGTTGGTATTAGAAATAAAAACTAGTTATCTCTGGCAGGAATTGTGGGGTGACTGGAAAATAGATGATACTTTGGGTGGTCATTCGTTGGATATACACCATTGTCAAAATTAATCAGATTGAATAATGTACAATGTATGCATTTTAATGTGTGAAAATTATACCTAGATTTTAAAAAAGCTAACAGGATATTTTTAAAGTATATTTAAAAACTGATCAAATTAACCACCCTTTACTTCAGTGATGTATTTCATGTTCTAAATATAAGTAAAGGTAATATAGAGGTTAGTCAGTGGCTTTCATGTCTTTGTTGATAAGTTGGTGGCATAAAATAAGTAAATTTTTTAACTTATTTTCTTTACTTTTAGGAATAGGGGGAGGGAAGAAGAAAGAGGGGGAGAGAAACATCAATGTGTGGTTGCCTCCCATTGTGCCCCTACTGGGGACCTGGTCCACAACCCAGGCATGTGCCCTGACTGGGAATCGAACCAGAAACCCTTTGGTTCACAAGGCAGCACTCAATCCACTGAGCCACACCAGCCAGAGCAAAATAAGTTATTTAAAAAAAATCCTATTGATATTCCTTGTTTAAATACATGTATTCCCATAATACTATATGTTAAACAACAATTATGAGATTTTTCCACCAAAATAACCCAATGTCCTTATTGTTATGTGATGCTGAGCTGGCTCTGGCTCCTAGTGACTCTACGAATGAGCGATGTCTACAATGCCCTGTCCTCAGCAGCCCAGTCCAGCACCTGTAGACTCATGCATATGGCTTCTTTATGGAGTCAACCCGTCTCCTATTTGGTTTTCATCCTTTCCTGCTGCCTTCTATTTTTATCAGCATTATTGTCTTTCCAAAGAACCCTGTCCTCTCATGATGTGCTCAAAGTAGGACTTTAGTTTTGTCATTTTGGCCTATAGCGATGTCCCAGGCTTACTTTCTGTAGGACCCGCATGTTCATCTTTCTGGTGGTCCAGGGTCCAGATGTCCTGTTTTAACATTTGTCTTAGAAATAGTGGAATGGGTCTTTTTCCTCCTTAAGGAAAGACTTTGATATGGAGTCAAAACTCTCTGAATTAGTAAGGACTAGATTACAACATGCTACAGAGGGAAAGATATGGTGTCTCTACTGACAAAAACGAGGGCAAGTGCAGAAGTGCAGTTTCTGCGGGGATTTAGCGGTCAAGTGTGATGAGCAGAGAAACAGAACCCCCAAACTTCAGGTGTGGAGGCAGCCTTACTGTTCATCTTCCAGTGGTTTTAAATAACAGTGCAAGGAACTCCAGTGGCCTTAATGAAGCTGTACTTGCTTCTTAATGTCATGAGAAAAACAGGTGCAACATGTGTCAAGTGACATCTTTCCACCCATTCTTCCATGTTGGTGTAAGGTCACCAACTGTCTTTTCTTAGAGGAACTATTCCTTCTTCTGAGATTATCATCTTCTAGCTCCTTGGTGTCAAAATTCATTTCTGTGACAACTCACAGTAATATTGTTGATGGCTTCATGTTGACAACTCTGTATTTGTCCTCCAATATCTCTGTTTATTTTATTTTATCAATCCATCTTTGCAGCTGGATTTTAATGGTGAGTAAGACTAGTTACAAAGGGTTTTTTTTCATATACCTATTACTATTCTACAATTCATTTGCCCTGGTAATACAATTAATGCCCGAATTAATTGAAAAGCCTAGCTACTTCCTCAAGCATTTGATCTAAGATTTCATCTACAACCTGGTTTGAAGCACCTTGACCCCATGACCCTTTTACCCTAGCCTGACCTAGTTCTACATGCCTCTTTGCCAGTAACACTTTCCTTTATATTACATGTTATAGTTTATAGAATTCTTTCACATTTACTAGCTTATTTGGTCCTCCCATAACTTTGGTGAGAACAGCAGGTGTTATTATCAACATTTTACAGATAATACAAAGACATCCGGGGAAGCAAAATCCCTTGCTTATAGTTATAGGAGCTAATAAATAAGAGAGAGGACATAATTTTTTTGTTATACTTGGGGATCTCTCATCCCAAGTATATTAATAAGAACACTCATTTTAACTTTGTGTTAGGCTAACCTAAAACAATTTTTCAAAACTATGTGTAAATAATTTTGTATCTTTCATAACAAAGATGTATTAGGATTTTTTAATTAAATTATGAATCTGAAGTTTCCTTTGGGTTAGAATCAAAATAACCTCTTGGGGCAAACCTGAGGTATGATCAAGTTCTGAGATTATAGACTCACTCATCCAATAATTATTTATTTGAATACTTACTGTCCAGCAGGTCACAATCTTAAGTATTATCCCCTAGTATTGACCCCACAACCCAATATCATCAATGAGCTTCAGAGATACAGACTTTTAAGGGCTCTTTAAAAGTCCTTAAGCCCTGCAGTTTTCATCAGTAAAATTGTCGTACAGTCCTAATAATTTTCTACCACATAACCCTTCCCACAAAGCTCTATCAAGAACCTAAAAGTCATTGAATTTGAATTACAAAATTTAGCTTTCATTGAGCTGATGTCTTATTATAGGTTCAATTAAAAATGGACTAACATGGAAAATAGAGACACATAGACAGAGAGCAAGCTGACAGCTGACAGTGACGGGCGGGAGTGTGTGTTGGGGGGCTGGGCGGGGGGAGGGATTGAGCAAAAAAGAAAAAAAACCTCAGGACATGGACAACAGTGTGGTAATTGTCCAGGGACGCGGGAGTGGGGGCAGGAGGGTAAAGGGAGGATAAACGGTGACGGAGGGGGACTTGACTTGGGGCGGTGAACACACAACACAGTGTTTGCGTTGGAGCATTGTGCACCTGAAACCTGTGTAATTTTGTTAATCAGTGTCACTCCGGTAAATTCAATAAAAAGGAAAAAAGAAAAAAACGTAAAAATGAAAAAGAAGTTCTCTGGACCTAAGTGTAATAATAAGAGTTACAAGTAATATTTGTTGATTGTAACTACAAAAACATAAATAATATTTAAAATAGTATAAATGGGTATTTTGTTCTAAAATAAACTACTATAAGAATGTAAAATTCTTCTCTCCCCTATTCATTCAAGGAGACTAGTGATCATATTTAGCAAGTCAAACATGAAATAAGCAGGGTCAGAACTAATTTGTTCATATGTTTTGAGGGTATTTTCATAAACTCTGGTCTCAGAATTGTTTTAAGCTGGAACTGTGACTTCTTTGTAGATGTAAAATTGAGAAATGAGAAAGTTTTTAGGATCAATTGGAGTTTTTCATCATTTTTTATAAAGTGACTAATTATGTATTTATCAGTAATATAAATATTTTCAAATTATACATTGTCTATTCACCATATTGGTCCAGAAAATAAAACATATATCAAATACCATTTCTTATAGTTTTCCAGTATATATAAGAGAAGCAAAGAAAACATATATGGTATGAGATTTTAAAAATATCATATAAAGCTTCTAATTCAAAAACTTTAATGGAAAGAATGGCTATGAATATTGTATCTGATTTCATTGGCATGATACTTTAGTATGCATTTTATCTCAGAAGAACAAGAACGAGTACTCCAAGAACAGTTAATACTAGTTACAGGCATTTCAGAAACTGTCTAGCAGCAGATAAAAAGCAAACTAAAAGAAAAAATAAAAGATCTCCACATTCTTTTGCATTAGTTACTTTTAGAGGAATATCTTTGGGATGCAAAGGCACCTCCTTGTACAATTTTCCTCGGAACCCCCATTTCTCCCTGACCATTCAGCCTGTTTTCATCCATCCTGTGGGCCACCCTGCTTCCCTTCACCCAGTCTTTTTCTGGTTCACTCTGTTCTCTTTTTCTCCAATCCCTATGACTTGAAAATGGGTATTCCTCTGGGAATGACCAGTTCTTTCTATGATGTAAAAATTTATAATTTCAACATTTAATAACCTGGATGTTTACTTTCTTATGAAATATGTTTATGAGATGGTTTAGATTCTGTAATTAGAATTAATATGCACCTAGTACATCTTTGATCTGGCCTCAGGAACCATTCTTCAGCTCTGGGCTGTGTTTCCCCTGGGCTCCCTCGCTGCTTGTAGTTCCTCTATAGGCGGTCATTTACAGCACCCGGGTTTCAGGGGCGGCAACTTTGACTTTGTCCCTTGTCCCTAATGAGATCACTAGCTCAAGCCAGTCTTTATCTCCGATCTCCTTTCCTCCCCATTGGCATTTTATTATTTTTCTAACCCAGAGGAGCCAGACTGCCAGATTGGGTATTTCTTGAATTTACATATTGTAATCTCATCTGCTCACTTCCTTAGGTTGTCACTGTACATTTGATAATTCTATTATTATAGATCAGTATCTTTGAAGCCATTTTGTTTTTCCACAGGGGCGTCTGGAACCCCTGCTGACCTATTAAAGAGTGACTCTGAAATATATCTTTACTTAATCAGAAAGTTTCAAAAAGTAGATGTGTATTTCTGTAACTAGAAACATTAAGACTTCTCTTTTAAATACTACACTTTGAATGGCTTAAAATTTCAAAGCTGTCAAAAGATTTTTTTTTGCATGTATGTCTCTATTTTATTTTTCCTTCTCTCTATATTCATATCTACATATGTAATATCCATCATATCTTATATGTATATGAGCAGAATAGATATTATATTTTTATAAATCAACATACAAATGCCTATTTTTTTATCAATAACTGTAGTCTCATATTTTACCTACCCTAAACTAAGCTATTTTCCCATCTTGATCTTTTGTGTTTTGCTTCCTGAGAGTCAAAAAGGAAATCAAACTAGCACTTGACCAACTCAAATGGATTGTATAGTCTCTTTCAAAAATAGTTTAAAAATCTTAAAGCAGAAGGAGATGTTAAATAAAACCTGCTACTTCCCGATGATGAGATGAGGCTGAAGTTACATCCGTGAGGGAACCAGGGGCAGAGCAGAAGGCGGAAGCCAGGTCTCCCTCGCTCTCTCTGGTAGACCATGTAGACTAAGGAAGTCCCCGAGGCCTTCCCTCGGTCCGTACTTCCCACACATGACAGTCTGTGTTCTAACCCTCTGCACGTTAGAATTACCATACTGGATGTGAGGGGTCAGGGAAAATGTCTGTTGTCATATCAGCTGAACTGTCAGACAGGAGCTAATGTGAATAATGACATCAGAGACAAGTCACAAAACCCAGCTACAGCAGCCTAAGGCCATTTGGAAAAGGAATAAAGAGCCTTACATATCTCAGAAGGCCTAGAAGTGCCACTGCATTACAGAAAGGTAAACTGCTATTACTGGTGGGGGAAAAGCATTAAGAAATGGGTGAATTATATTCACTATATGTGATCTGGAAAAGCAAAGAAATAGATCTGAAGTTTGGAAAGACATAGGCAAAATGAATGAAATTAAATTCAACAGTTTTATACATGTATATGAGCATTACTAATTTTGTTTCCTATTTTTAAAAATATTAATAGTGCAAGAAGATCATGGTGACTTTGTTTCTTGTTGGAAACTTTCTCTTCTAAAAAAATAAGAAAATAATTATAGCTTTCCACTTGAAGCATTTTTAAAGAGCTTTTAATGAGCCCTGCTGGAAAATTAGACACAATCAAGTATTGCTTATAGGAATAATTCAGTTTGCTGCTAAAATAATTCTTAAGGAATTATCATGCCAGTTAGAATGTCTATCATCAGAAAGATAAGAGATAAATTCTGGCGAGGATATGGAGAAAAGGAAACCCTTGTGCACCCTTAGTGGGATTGTAAATGGATGTGACCACTGTGGAAAACAGTAAAACAGTATGGAAGCTCTTCAAAAAATTAAAAACAGAGCTACCAATCCATCAACTCCACTTATGGGAATATATCTGAGGGAAATGAAAATACCATATCAAAGGGACATCTGACCCTCATGTTCATGGCAGCCAATACATGGAAACAATGTACGTGTTCATTGCTGGGTGAACAGATTGCTGGGTGGTACATATATACAGTGAAATAATATTTAGCCATAAAAAAGAAAGACATCTTGTCATTGGTGACAATATCGATAGATTTTGAGGGCATTAAGTCATAAAGAGGAAGACAAGTATTATATGATTTTGCTTTATGGGGCATCTAAAAAACAAAAACAAAAATCATAGGAAAAGAGATCAGATTTTTGGTTATCATGGGTAGGGATGTAGGGTGGGAGAATTGGATAAAGGTTGTCAGAATGTACAAACTTCTACTTGTAAGAACTTGGGAGTGTAATGCATAATGATTGTCGTTAACACTGCTATATGGCATGGTCAAAAGTTGTTAAGAGAGTTCTCATCACACAGAAAAGTTTTTTCTCTTTTCTGGTATCTATAGGAAATGGTAAGGTTAACTTATCGTGGTAATCACTTCACAGTACATGTAAGTCAAGTCATTATGCTATATACCTTAAACTTACAACAAAAACAGTTCTATTGTAGGCAGGGGGGATATTTGTGTTTTTAAGAACAAATGCTTTAACTCCTATACAATGCGTGAAAGTGTGACAGTGAGGCCGTGCTTGTCTCACCAAGTACGATAAAGGCCCGCAATTATCGGTGTGTTCGATCAACGCAGCAGGCTCAACATGCAGGCCTCCAGTACGCTTATCTGCATTGTTTGGGTCACCTTAGGGAAAAAATTAACTGGATAATTGCCAAGTTTATGCCATTTAGAGATAAACTTCCTATGAGAGGAGTAATATTTTGACATTAAACAATCTTTATAAGTAAGCAATTGCTGATTTTCTAAAAAATATATGTAAAACCTATGAATTTGTGGTGTAACGCCCAGACATTATGATAAAATGTTACTTTCTTTGCTAGGCACTTACCTTACCCTGCAGATACTCACTAAATTAAAAAAAAAGAGTGTTAAAATCTTGGTAAGTTTTTTACTGCATATGTGATTTTTCCTATTTTAAACTGAGTTTGATGTCTGTTATGCGTGTGTCAGGAGAAACTTTGAACTCCGCCTTGTCACTGACGCTCTGCTCTCCTTTGCGTTCCTTGCTTGCAGGCACCTGGGCAGCCTGGTGACGGTGCTGTCCAGGCAGCATATGCGATGGCTCTGGGACTTGGGTGGAAGAAAGCCCTTCTGGATAGGCGAGTATCTGCGCTGAGCTGCGGAGGGCCAAGTGATCGCGGTTTGCAGCAGCGAGGGATGGCGGCTAGTTGGACAGTTTGTCTTTTCAAACTCTTCTTAATTACACAATAGTTCAATTTTTAGACTTCTATCTCAAAGAAGTAATAAGGGATGAGGGTCTACATATAGGTAAGAGAATTCAACAAATGGTATTTCTAAAAGTAAAAAGTTAGAAATAGTTAGCAATAGGGGATGGTTCAAAAATCATAGTATAGCCATGTGAAGGAATATTTATTATTTAGCGCTTTACAAAAGCATCAAACACTGTATTAAAGACATGAGCAAATGCCTCATGTTTATTAATATTCAATAAATACATATTGGATGAACATTATACATAAAGTATATAATGTATTTGTGGCAAGGTACTAAGTAAAAAGCAGAGTGTGCAACCATATGAAGCAGGAAATAATTTAAAATAAAGAAATTTATATACATGAGTTATATATACATTTATATATTAATACATATAGCATATATGTGTACATATATTTTAAAATGTCAAAGAATTAGAAAAGTTTAACCTCCAGTTGAGAATTATATGTGGTCTTAATTTTATCCCTTGCTTTCTGAAGTTTTAATATTTCCTACAATTCTAACAATAATACAAACCCTTTCATGCCACTCACCATCTCTCCTTAAAGGTATTGTATTTCAGGGAACCCCAACAAACTTATTCTCGGCTTCTCAAAATCTCTTTCCTATGCAGTGAGTCTCTAAATTCTGACATTATCTGAGAGTATTATGTTAAGGCTAGAGGATGTTTTCTTTATATCCACAACAACTGATTTCAAGGCTCTATCCCCACAAAGTACCTAGGTATAGCATGATCCAATCATTAATTCAAGGAAGCAATCTAGAACAAGATAGGTTATTCCTAACCAGAGTACTTCGTTTTGTTATACCCAACCATACTGACTGAGACTCGGTTGGAGAAGCCTTTGTATAACTGAGATTGTTTTCACGGTCACATTTGGTTTGGGAGATGTCAGGTCATGCTATTTCAGGGGATTCTTTTCTCATTTTCCTCTTCTTCTTTCTCTTATAAAAAAAGAATGTGAGGAGGAGGAACAACTTCGTTAAGAAAAATTGCAAGAGCTTTGCAACATTAAAATGTAATTTGCAAAAACTGACAGTGGAACTAGAGAGGCAGGTTGAGAAAACCTGCTTTTTGTTGGAATTGTTGCAGATTGAAAAGATCTTAGGCTCCAGACTAAAAATAATACTTAGTAAGCTACTTCCACATAAGAAAACCAAGACACTGAAATGATAAGGAAGAAGGGCAATAGACAAAAGTGTATCTGTGTGCTTGCAATGGAAGCTCTGCCTGTAAAATAATATAAATAATGATTGCTATTATTAAACACCTGGTGTGCCCAGTGCTTCACATGCATTGACTTATTTCACCCCCAAAGGAGCCCTAGTAAACTATTTTTACTCCAGTTCATAGATGGGGAAACTAAAACTTAGGGTGGCTAAGCAACCTGCCCAAAGATGCTCAATGAGCACGCCTGGAGCTAGGATTTAAGTTCGGATCTGCCTGGTCCCAGAGCCTCATGTACTTAGTTGTGCCCCACGGGATCCCATCCCATTCCATGTTTTACATTGTAGGCCCATGTTTGCTCAGAACAATAGACTGATATGATATCCAAGTATAAGTAATAAAATCATTTGGCACATTCTTTTGGCTCACATTAGGTTTGAATGACAAAATGCATGCTGGCCACTGGGAGTGGATCGGCGGTGAAACTGTCACCTTCACCAACTGGAAGAGAGGGCCTGCTCAACGTCCAAAGCCTGGCAAGAACTGTGTTTTGGTTCAAAGACAAGGAAAATGGCAAACAAAGGACTGTATGAAGGGCAAACCTCACAATTATGTGTGCTCTAGGAAACTCTAAATGTAACTGGCCTACAGGTGCCCAGTGGGATTTCTCACCTATTTATTTACAGGATTTGTGCATATCATTCAATAGAAAACAAGGTGTCACGGCTGACTTGCTACATTTTTTCGTCATAGTGTATGAGTGATTGTATTTAGTCAAAAAGGGAGCATAAACGAATAGCTCCAGGAAGACTGCTAAATGAATATTTCTTACAGGAAGAAATGCAATCCTTGCATCTCAATACTTTTCAGAGTAAATGCCTGATGTTGTAATATGGTGCAAGATTTGCTTATTCTAAGAGACCACCCCCCTGACCCCATTCCATATCTTAGCACCAATTTCATGGTCTTTGGATTTTTTGATCCCAATACCTGAAATGAGCCCATTCTGAAATCAGTATTGCAGGGGCTTCGAATACTTCATTGTGAGTGAAGCTCACACTAGTTAAATCAAGGTTAAATTGCAGAGGGATGCGTTGCTTTGCCCCTTTGGACCCCTTTCCGATGTGAAACCTGAGATAAAAGGCTGTGGGTCAGAAGGAGAATTCTCTGCGGTGAGAAGGGAAAACTTTAGACGGAAGACTCTTGCCAGTGGGAGCTCGTCTGCACAGCTCTAGTTCAGGTAAGAATTCAGAGGCTACCTGTGCCTCAGAGGCCTACCGATCACTACTCGTGAGGCAGATCTCCTTTTGCAATAAAAATGTTGGCACCATGCCATGCCAAGGCTGATAATTGGATTTCTCCGGCCTTACAGAGTCATGAGAAATTTGAAGTTAACATGAGCCTCTCTAGTCTTTCATGTTGATAGTACTGACTAGAATTTCTCAAGGACACTTGGAATAAAGAGTATATTTAAATGATAGTTAATATATGGAAGAAAAATAACTGCTGTCTCAGAAGTGTCCCAATGAACTATGCTGATGAACAAGGAAAAATAATACTGAAAACAAAGCCCTTGAAAGCCCATGTTCTCAGAAAGCATTTTGATACAATTCAAGCCCTTAAATCTTTAATATTTGTAGAAATGCCATGTTAACTTGATTCTCTAATGTAAAGGTCCCTTATTAATTTATAATGTTAGCTGAGTGGAACATTTTTGTAGCAGTGAAGCATGTTGCAGCCTTACAAGAGTTCCTTTCTAAAATCAACGTTTAATTATAGGAAATCAGAAATTTATGTCTCAAACATTTACTCAAAAGTTCCCTCTTTTTAGAGTTACTAAAAAATATGGTTGTGCCAAACGTAACTTGCTGTACAAGCACCAGTGTAACTTCAGAGTCAAAATGAGGTGACGGAGCAGACCGATGTTTCAGTGCGGGTTTTATTACAGTAATACCTTGAGTGCAACTAAAAAAGACTGAAGAAATTTAGTCAAGTTTCTGGATATAAAACATGACAAGCTTGTTTCATGTCTGTTCATGTATCACAGTTTTGGTTAAGAGCGGTATTTACAAAGAGAGGCTGGGATAAGGTTTAGACATTCTATCTCTTAATAAAGTTAAACGTCATGGTGGAGTCGGGAGGCTCCTTACCTTAAACATCACAGGCAGGCTCTGGACTGGCACTACATGTGTGTCTCCTGTGGGACACAAGCAGTCTCTGGTGTTTAACCAAAAGGTGCAAAAACCCAGCCTTTGTATCAGCTCCAGTCCCCTCTGATCCACTGGCCTCTGCTGTGTGGAGAGGTGGGATGTCAGATAAAGAAAGGAAGAGTGGCCTACTTAAAGGGTTACATCCTAGGAGAGACAGTAAAAGTCCGAGGAGTGGGGAATTCAGGGGACACTTCTTCCTACTGGAACTCTAGAATATATTAAGTCTTTAAAACTGAAACTCCACAGCAACTATGGAGAACCTGTTTGGCATGGTATACAGTGACTATAACTGCAGTGACAGTGATGTTAAATGTAATTGCAATGTTAGCACAAGGAGACTCTGTTTTGATTTTTTATAGCAACCAGAAATACTACTATAATCTTTAAAAATATTTCTGATCGTGAAGGCAATAATCTTGTAAAATACAAATAATTGAAAGAAGATACAAATAAAAATTCAGGC
>PVKM010020464.1:0-23342 GCA_004027735.1 Carollia perspicillata | reverse complement strand
AAAAAAACTGTGCACACCAAAACAACACGAACCACTGAAGACCAGAGCACCTAGTGTCAGCCTTTAAGCTTCCCACCGTAGACTCAGCAGTGAAGGTGCTGGCAAGCCCAGGCCACAGGCAGTTCGGTTGTACACGCAAAAGTAAATCTGAAAAGCATAGAATGGGGTTCTATTTTATTTCAGATAGAGGTTTTATCTATGTGGAGATACAAATGAGTCCAAATCTTTTTATATCTTAAGTGGGAAAATCCTGAACTATAACTGCAGAAAACTATGACTCTTATAACAACACCCAAAAGCCAATTATACACATCTTTGAAGGAAAGTTGCCAGAATTTTTTTTGTAGCTAAAGACAGTAGACTTGGTTCTAAGCAGAGTGATTTTTTTTAAAAAGGAAAGAAAGAAAATGCAGAAATTACTTGAAGCTTTCCTTGAAGATGGTTTCAGAATAGTCTTGGAAATGAAACTCAGAAGAGCAGAAAGTGTATTAAAAACACTGCCCATGGCTATTGGGCAGTGTTTTTATCTTCTCCGTGTTTTCAGAGGAGCTGAAAAGATGCTCCTGCCCAGTAATTCTACCAAACGACAAATTGTGCTGTGCTCAGAAAGCGTGGCTGAGCTGGCTGAGAGACAGAAATTAACATGACTCTTTATCAAGCTGTTGGATAAAAGCAGGAAGGAAAAGTATTTTCCACCAGTACTTATAATAGTATATGTTAAACATATTCACATGGACAGTAACTAAGGGTTAAAAGCAAACACACAAACGAACAAATATTACTTGGTCATGAATTTTCAACAGCATGTATCTCTTTTTTCTGCTACCTTTAAAAAGTCTTAAAATTGAATTTATTGGGTTTAATTGGTTAATAAAATTATATAGGTTTCAAGTATACAATTATAGTGTAAAAATTATATAGGTTTCAAGTGTACAATTCTATAATACATTATCTGTGTTCAGTATGAGTCCAAAGTTAAGTCTCTTTCCGTCACCATTCATCCCCCTTTTGCCTCTTCTACCTCCCCCACACCCCTTGCCCTCTGGTAATTACAGCCAATCATGGTACAATGGAGGCTGAGAGTAGAATGAGTGATGCCAGCCAGTGAATGCCAAGGATTGCCAGCAACCACCAGAAGGTAGGCAGAAACAAGAAAGCATGTTCCCCTGCAGCCTGTAGAGGTAGCATGGCCCTGCCGACGCCTTGATTTTGAACTACTAACATTCAGAATTGTGAGACCAGGAATGTCTGTCTGTTGTCTTGAGCCACCCAGCTTATGGCAATGTGTTATGGCAGCTGTAGGAAACTAATACATAGTCACACAGAAGTTCACAGGCCCATGTTCAGTACTGGCTCCAACTCTCTGATAAAGCTGACCAAATTGCCCAGTGCCGGGTTTTCACAGATTCGCTTATTCTACAAAACTGAAAGCATTCTGGACAGATAACAGGCTTTTTGTCAGTCTCCATGACCAAGGAAAAAGCACCTTAGACAGATGCTGTGTCCACACATCATAGAGTAGAGTATGGCTCCCCAAAGGAGACCCCACAAGAGGGGCAGGTCAATGCTTTCTAGAATTTGGCCATGGATGTGCTAAATTAAGGTCCTTTCTGCCGGCATACAAACTGAAGACTCCAAGCTGCATCTGACAGGATCTGGGCTCACTGCTGCCCTTTCATTGGACAGATGAGATCACACCTTCCAACTACATCCTGCCACACCCATCTCACCTGAATTTCCATTGAAAAGCCAAATAAAATAAAGGCAGGGAATTCACCCATCTATGTAGGACTGCAGGACTTCAGGATGGTAGGTCTGCAGGTTCCATGTTTATTCAACCATCAAATAAAATTTTTTTGGTGTCTACTTTGTGTAGGAAGTACGAAAGGAGATAAAGTGTGTTTACTGACGAACAAGAAAGGCTTGAATCATGAAATGGTAGTTAGTACTACTTTTTATAAGTTGAGTGGTATTTCCATTAATTCATGTTTCTTAGCATAACCAAAAACTATGATAAAAGGAAATGTGAATAAGTATACACTTAAAATTTTATAGCGTATACCAATATAAAAAGGTTTTTTAAAAAGGACAGACTAAACAATATTTTCCTTACATAAAAGTGGAAAAGTCAACATTATTTATAATAAATTCCTTCTAAAGATATGCTTGTATTATCCAATCACAGAAATTTATGGGTCACTTTCTCCTAATCCATTTATCACTGAGTCAAAATAATCAATTCACAATTTATGTAATCCTGGATAAATGGGGGCTTCTCAAAAGCAGGGCACTCGTCATCTGGCTGAGATAATAATCAAACGTAAAGAACACATATGACCCTCTGCTCTCCTCTCACCTTTCCCTGCTTCTGTTTACTCCCTTCACGGGAAAATCTGATCTGGCCTCTCAAACCTCTAAGTGCCTCCTCGTAGCCTGACCAGGTCCTTCAGAGCTCGTATGAAAATACATCAAACACTCTCTGACTCAGTCAGTGTCTGTGTCCCAAGAAACTTTATAATGTCGGGATCACTGTTCCCTTCCCAAGAACAAGCCCCAGGCTCAGGGTCACACGTAGCACACTCCTTGGTGTAAGGTTATCAGATTAATGTACATCACACAAATGTTCCCGTGTGACGTAAGACAAGGAAAATGGTTTGTATGGTGAGATGATGGTGCAGCAGAAGGTGTGCACCGTTGAAAAAGTTATGGGAAAAGAGTGAGATGCTGGGGTTCGAGGCTTTCATTTTCTTCCAGGATCTCTTCAACTGATTGACTTATTCAGTTAGATCAAGGTTTACCTTGCCATCCATGCAACCATACTAAGCTCTGAGTTGGGGGATATCAGTTTCAGAAAAATAAGTGAAAGTATTTCCTTCTTGAATAACCAGCCGGCAATTCTGACATTTACCACTCAACTCTCACAGTAGCACACTGGCTTCCATGGTCCCACTGGCACACTGTCACCTCATTATGTACCCAACACCATTCAGAGCAGAGGCTCCCAGGGCTAAGAGCTATGTTTTGTCATTAGTCTGCTCCTCCACTCTCTATCTGCACATCAACTAAGGCAGTTGCACATGCAAAGTTGTCCACTCCCCAATTTACATCATGTGACTCCTTAGCTATATGACCTCGTGTTAGACAGTGATAGGGTCAAAATGCAAGGTAGAGATATGAGAAACCTGAAGCCAGGGGAGATGGAGCTGTTACCAGCTGGGGGTGTCCACTGTTGGCCACCTCTTCTTTTTTGTCCTTTGTCTCTAACGGTAGTTCCATGGAGCACCAGTCCCAAAGGAAAGGCTTCTTTATAAGTTCAGCCTCCGGGATTCCAAAACTCTGCCGTAATTAATAATAATTAATAGTTACCAACTGAAATGGCAGAGTGAGAATGAGGACTGAGTGGAAGGGATGCACCTTGACCAAAGAACGTTTTAAGAGCACTTTTGGGACCTCATAAAGAGTGTAGTTCCCAATGATAAAGTCCAGCTGAATTGCTGCAAAAGGAGAACTGCTGGATATAAGACAGGAACCAGAAGAGGCTGTACACCCTCATCATTTAATATCACTCCTGTACCCCAAGTGGGTAGTACAAGAGCATCTTGATGTGGCATCTTTAAAGGATGGGATTCTGGTGCACAGGAGGAAGCAGTGTATTTTGTAAAGACAATGGAAGCAGGAGGGCACTTCCACTGAGAGTTATCATCCTAGTATCCACTGATCTCCTTGTGCATTTCTGTCTTGCAGGTTATGCAGCTTTAATTCAATCTCCTTTCTTTCCTGTGCCTCTTATTTTTACTATTTTTTCCATTATTCTTCCTTCTTCCTGATATTCTAAGATTCCTTATTTTCTCAGCTTCTTTTAGCCATTTTTTAAGAGTAACTCAGCTGATAACAAATCCTCTTTGTTTTCCTTTATTTCATTTCCATCTTCATTCCTAAAGGCTACTTTTACTGGGTATAGAATTCTAGGTTAACAGTTCTTTTCATTTAGTACTTGAAAAATGTTCCACTTCACTCTGGGCTCCATGGTTTCTAATGAAAAATCCACTGTCGTTCCAATTGTTTTTCCCCTATAGGTAAGGTATCATTTCTCTCTTGCTGCATTTAAGTGTTTTTTATTTGTCTTTAATTTTCGAAAGTTTGATTATTGTGGCATGGATTTCTTTAGGTTTATCCTGTTTGAGATTCATCTTCTTGCATCTGTAGGTTTATTTATTTGGCCAAATTTGATCACTTTTCAGGCATTATTTATTCTAGTACTTTTTCTACACTACTCTCTCTCTCCTCCCCTTCCAGGACTACAATGTTAGATCTTTTGTTATAGTTTCACATGTCCCTGAGTCTTGGTTCCCTTTTTCAGTCTATTTTCTCTGTTGTACAAACTGGGTAATTTCTATTGTTTTATCTTCAAGTTCAGTGATTCTTTCCTCTGTTTTAATCATTCTGTTGTCCAGCCATCCATTCAGATTTTAATTTGTTATTTAATTTTTCAGTCCTAAAACTTTGCTTTGATTCTTGTTTATTTCTTGTATTTCTTTTGCAAAAAAATTTTTTTTGCTTAGACATTCTATCTTTTCATTTTTTCAAGTATGTTCAAATTGCTCATTGAAGCATTATGATGGCTACTTTAAAATCTAGGTGGAAAGGGCTGCTTCATCATTAGTGGAAAATCTAGGTGGAAAGGGCTGCTTCATTAGGCAAGGGGAAAAGTTGAGGCTCCACACTTGGCCTTCACTGATGGAGGCAGAAGTGAGCTGGTAGTGCTTTCTGTAGTGTTTGGTTAAAGCACAGTAATTATTATCTAAAAGTTTTTTCACCTTGCTAGGCTGTCCCTTTGCTTGTCCTCAAGAAAGCAGGCTTTCTCCAGCATCCAATCTAGGGTATCTAGGGAAAAAAATCTCTCAGGGAACTCACCACTATGTCACTCTTCAGAGAGAAGTCCTAAGCCAGTCTGCCTTCTCTCCACCTTTCAGAGTCTTTTTCTGTTGTTTTATATAGAATGTCCAGGGTTTACAGTTGTATTTAGTGGGAGAAATAGGAAGAATTAAGTCCATTCATCCAGAGATAGAACTCCATAGTTGTCCTTTTAGCAGCATTTTTCCTTACGTAAACTGGGTAGTTACAATTTCACAGCTGCCTTATGAATCAAGAGCAAATGTGCACCAACCAGAAACTCATTTACAGAGGCACACTATTTCCTGAGAGATGTTTCCAGGGACATGGCAACCAATGAGCCATATGTTGTTTATTTGTTAATCGCTTGCCAACTCTGGCTTTATTGATAATATCACTTCTGAGTTTCACAGCAGTCCACATGCCTCAGCTGTGATAGTTTGCTTCCTTGCTGTTCAGTACTTATCATGGTGATATTGACTCCCTGTTCTTTTCTCCATCTGTTACAGAGAATTAACACCCTATGTCTTCATAACTGTATTCAGGTTATCCGATCTCTTGTCTTCTGTACCTATATACCTTAATCTTTCATCCTTCTGTACCTGGACTTTCCCATTTACCCACATTTTTTGGTGGATGATCTCACAATCCCATTCTAGTTGAAGCCACCAGTTATGCACTTGCCCTGTACCTTGCATATGGGAAATATTTTCGTGTTCAGTTTTGCCATCTTCTCACAACAACCTTCCAAGATCTAGCACATAGTCTGCAACCCACCCAAGTGCCAAATATGCTTGAGAAGTAGACCTATTATCAGTGTCATCTGTAAGGTATAAACTTCAAATGCAAACCTAGACTGTGGTCTTTCTTCTCCCCAATGTTTTGTCAGCATGATATGATCTATCTGAATATTTAGAAAAATCTTCACCTGCCTTTCAAGACACACTCCACATCCCCTGTTTCTTCCTACCATGTTGGTCACTCCTACACGGCTTCTGTTGCTGGTTACTCGCCCTGCCCCTGAAGTCTTATTGGAGGACAGCAGGGCTTAATCCTTGGTCCTCTTTAACACTCATTTCCTTGATGCTCTCCAATCTCACGGCTTTAAGTATGATCTGTGTATTACTGATTCCCAAAAGTATATCTTCAGCTCAGACTGCTCTTCCAAACTACGGAGTAACATATCCAATTTCCTACTCAACAGCCTCAAATGTATTGCAAATAGACATCTCAAACTCAAGACACCCAAAATTGAACTCCTCGTTCCCTATCTCTAGCCTTCCCCATCATAACAAATAACATCACAATCTTTCCAATTGCCCAGACCCCAAAGCCTTAGAATTATCCTTGACTCCTGTTTCTCACATATTCCCACATACAATTTATTCAGTTTGGTTCTACCTCCAAAATGTAATTCTACTTCTTCTCACCATCTCCAGTGCTGTCGCTCTGACCCAAGCCACCATTATCTTTTACTTGGGTTACTGTAATAGCTTCCTAATAGGTTTCCCCTTCTCCACCATTACCCTCTCCCCATTGTATCTTCTCAACAATGCTATCATAGCAATGTTGTAAAAATGTAAGTCAGGTTATACCATTTCTCTGCTCAAAACCCTTCAGTGACTCCCTACTTAATGCAGAATAAAAGGCAAGGCCTTTATAATAGCTGTCTAATCCCTACATGATCTGTCCTCATTTTCTGACTTCTTCTCCTGATCTTTCTCTTGGTCACTTTACTCTAGTGACAATAGCCTCATTACTGTTCCTTGAGCAACCATATATGCACTAACCCCAGGGCCTTTGCACTGGAGATTCCTTCCCATTGCCAGGATATTCTTATCAAAAACATATGCTTGGTTAAGTCCCTCACCTCTTTGTTAAATCACTTTCCCAGTGACCCATATTCTGACTGACCTATGTCACAGTTCTCGCCACCCCAATCTGCACTTTTTATCTCTTACTGAGTTCTTCTTGTTTTGGTTGTTTTTTTCCCCACAGCACATACTACTTTCAAGCATAACATGTAACTTATTTATGTTTTATGTCTGTTGCCTTTTATGTATTTCCTCTGTTATAATGTACGTTTTAGGAAAACAGGAATCTTCTGTTTTTCTCATTGAAGAATCCTAACACCAGAAAGTGTTCCTAAGCATTCAGTAAATATTTGTTGGATAAAGGAATTTAATCTAACAGTAATGCTTCAATTATTCTGAAGATATTTATCTTGAAATCTCAGTAAGAAAAATATCATAGAAGTGAAATTATGTAGGGGACATCTTGAGTTTGAGATGTCTATTTGAAATACATTTGAGGCTGTTGAGTAGGAAATTGGCTATGTTGCTCTGGAGTTTGGAAGAGCAGTCTGAGCTGAAGATACAATTTTCAAGTAAATTTAAAAGGCTTTTCATAACTACATTGAAGTCCTTTAAATACTAATAACCTGAAAATCATGTACCATATTTTGCCATATATAAGGCGCACTTTTTTGTCCAAAGTTTTGAGGGAAATAAGGATGCACAGTATACATGGATATAATGATTACATATAATGGGCATAATAATCCCATGTATAATGCACACAAAAATGTAGGTGTATATGCATGGGAGTGTGTCATGCACAGTAAAATATAGTACTTTACTCAGAAGAGAAATTCTCAGGGGCAAAATTCATGCACTGATTATACATAGAACTGAAGACAGGACAGACACCTAGCAAGCAAGGAGAAACAGTTTCTGATTAGTTTGGAAGAGTCAAACAAATAAAACAAAAAGAGGCAGAACTTATATTACAAAAAAACACAAGGGGCATTTGGTGTTGAAACACAGTCCATATACTTCAAAATTACCATATTATAACACAGGATACTAGTTTATGTTGAGTACGCTGGGTCTCAATAATCAAAGAAAAGAAAAATGATATTAAGTATGCTTTAAAAAAGCAGTCATATTAAATACCACTTATAAATACCATTAAAGTATAATTTCTATAGAATTATTAAATTATGCCAAGTTTGGAACATTAACTGTGATAAACTTGCATAAAATTAACTTCTCTATGGTGCTGGATAACTAAAAACTGTAAATAACTATGCTGTTTGCCTCTCAGCTATTTGTTTGCTGTGTATCCAGAAATTAATCTTGTGTTCTAAAACAGAGCAGCCTGACCAGCTTTAAGATTTCAGCAGGTTTTCAGCACTCTGGGTAACTTGAGGTTTTTGCAAAACCATGTACAAAAAATCTTTAATTGGCTAAAATGCTTGGGAAATGGCATGTCCTGGGTAGGTGTGGGAGGATGAGAGCTTGGTGAGAAGGAATGCGTGACTCAAAAGAGCCACTAGGCAGATATTCTCATTGCGTGTGTTTCATCATGATTTCCTTTGGGTTAACGCTTTGACATCTCTAGAAATCCTTTATTAAAACAGAAACATTTCCACAAAGGATAGCACATTAAACTCTTTAATACATTAGCTCCAATTATTGTATCAGTGGCTAGGAAGTTCATGACTACAAAGCTCTGAAGAAACAGACGCAAAATAGAGAAGTACAGGCCAGTGCCCTCCCTCCCTGTCTGTGTCCACCTCCAGGTGTGGGCCAAGGAGTCTGTCCTTCTTGTCTTATTTCAGAGATTGGCCTCTGAGAGAGGTACAGGGCAGGGCTCAGGGAAACAATGTCAACCCAAAGAGACTAGACAGAGAGAGACTAGACACAGTCAACGAGGGATATCTGGCTAAATCAAATGGGTTACAAGGGCTCTTTACATGGCCCCTGGGAACTCACTCAGAATGGGAAGAGCAGTGTTAATGTAAGTGTTAGAGGAGAATGCCATCCTGACAACCCCAGACACGCAAGTATCCAAAGAGCATGCAGGTGGGCGAGGTACAGTAAAGTGAGAGAGTGGAGGGCTGCAGGAGGGCGCTGGAACACACAGGTCTCTGGCATTCTGCAGCCACAGATCATCTTCATGGTAATGTCCAGGGCTCTGAGTACTTTTGAAAAAAGTCTTACTTAATTTTAACTTGACATTTCCCAAATTTTTATCATGAGCCTTTTTTTTTTTTTGCCTTGCACTATCTATTTATATTCCAAAGAATATACTTGAAACACTGTTATAGTGAAAAGGGAATGGCGCTTCGTCCCATGTTGGTCCCTGGCACTTAATAGTTGTGTGATGCTAGCCAAATAATTTAACTTTTCCAAACCTCAGTTTGCTGATTTGTACAATATAAATAATAGCAGCTACCTTACTGTCCTGATGACAAGTTATTTCAAGAATTTCCTGTCAAGATGGAGGCAAAGATAAACACGCCTTACCTCCTCACACAACCACAGCAAAAATTGCAATTAAATTACAAAAACCTAGCACCCAGAATTGTCAGAAAATCAAACTGCATGGAAGTCCAACAACCAAAGAATTAAAGAAGTCACATACATCCAGACGGGTAGGAGGGGTGGAGGCAAGGAGGCACGGAAATGCGGAGATGTGGAACAGATGGTCCCACACCCAAGTGTAGTGGAATAAAATCAGGAGGGATATCACAGGAGCAAGGGATTCCAGCCCCACACCAGACCACCCAACCCAGGGTTCCAGTGCCAGGGAGATAAGGCCCCATAATTTCTGGCTACAAAAATTAGTGGAGGTTGGGGTGACCAAAGAAACTGCAGGATTCTCAGGAGTCTCCTCTTGAAGGGTCCACGATGGACTTAGAATTTATGCACACTCACTCCGTCTGGGCTTCTGCACTGGGGCAGCAGCTAGAAGGGCACCAGTGGCATACAGGGAGAAACTGAAGTATCTGGCATCACAGCAAGTGCCAGAAGATAGCTTCCTCCCAGACAAAACTCCAGAGGCCAGGCAGCAGCCACTGCCCCTTTTCTGAGCCCTGCCCCCCACAGAGCCACTGAGTGCAAGACTATATTTGAGACTCCATCAACCTGGTTCACACGGGCTGCCCACCCTGGTGATTAACTAAGGTTCTGCCCATCCAACTTACAGGTGCGCTTTTCTACAATAGGCCACGCTACCAGGACAGGGAGTCAAAGCAGCTGTACCTAATACATAGAAACAAACACAGGGAGGCCGCCAAAACAAGGAGACAAAAGAAATATGGCCCAAATGAAAGAACAGAAGAAAAGGCCCAACAAAGAACTAAACACAAATGGAGATAAGCTATCAGATGCAGAGTTCAAAACACTGGTTATTAAGATGCTCAAGGAACTCATTGTGTATTTCAACAGCATAAAAAAGACCCAGGCAGAAATGAAGTTTACACTAAGTGAAATAAAGAAAAATTCACAGGGAATCAAAAGTGGAGTGGATGATGCCAAGAATCAAATCAATGACTTGGAACATAAGGAAGAAAAACATTCAGTCAGAACAGCAAGAAGAAAAAGGAATAAAAAAAACTGAGGATAAGGAAAGGAGCCTCTGGGATAACTTCAAAAGTACCAACATTCAAATCATAGGAGTACTGAAAGGAGAAGAGAAAGAGCAAGAAATTGGAAATACATTTCAAGAAATAGTGAAAGAAAAACCATCTAATTTAGTGAAGGAAATAGACATACAAGTCCAGGAAACAAAGAGAGTCCCAAACAAGGTGGACCCAAAAAGGACCACACCAAGACACATTATAATTAACATGCCAGAAGTTAAAGATAAAGAGAGAATCTTTAAAGTAGCAAGAGAAAAGCAGTTAGTTACCTGCAAGGGAGTTCCCATAAGACTGTCAGCTGATTTCTCAAAAGAAAATCTGCAGGCTAGATGGGACTGGCAATAATTATTCAAAGTATTAGAAAGCAAGTAGAACCTAGGTTACTCTATCCAGCAAAGCTATCACTTAGAATCGAAGGGCAGATGAGTGCACCCCAGACAAGGTAAAGCCAAAGGACTTAATCATCACCAAGCCATCATTATATAAAAGAATAAAGGGATTTATTTAAGAAAAAGGAGAAAATCAAAACTATGAACATTAAAATGGCAATACATTCACAACTATCAACAATTGAATCTAAAAAACAAACTAAGAAAAGATCACAGAATCATAGATATCTGTGATCATTTGGAGGCTATCAGTTGGGTGGGGGAAGCAGGAGAGTAGGGGAAAATGTGCAGGGATTAAAAAGTACAAATTGGTAGTACAGAATAGGCAGGGGGATGTTGAGAACAGTATAGGAAATGGAGTAGCCAAAGAACTTACATGCAGGGCCCATAGACATGAACTAAAGGGGGGATTGCCAGAGGGAATGCGGGGTACCAGGCGGAGGAGGGGGCAAAGGTAGAAAAATTGGGACAACTGTAATAGCATAATCAATAAAATATATTTTTAAAAAGTTATTTCAAGCCCTGGCTGGTGTAGCTCAGTGGATTGAGCACAGGCTGCAAAACAAAGGGTCACCAGTTCGATTCCCAGTCAGGGCACATGCCTGGGTTGCAGGCTAGGTCCCCAGCAGGGGCCATGTGAGAGGCAACCACACATTGATGTTTCTCTCCCTCTCTTTCTCCCTCCCTTCCCCCTCTCTAAAAATAAATAAATAAAATATTTTTTTAAGTTATTTCAAGATATGTGTCAAAATCTTAAATCCCTTCACACACAGTAACTAATTTTAGTTCAATAGATATCTCTATCCTAAGGAAGTAGTCTAAAAATAACATGTATATAAAAGTCAATAACAGTATTGATAAAAGCAACAATCATTTTTAAACATCTTAGTGGTCCAACAAGGAAAAACTTAAGCCATATGATCCATATGAGTTCAGCCAAAAAATTATATTTATAAAGAATTTTAATAACCTATGAAAATTATCACTCTATAATGTTAGTTTTAAGTGGCACAAAGTCTTAAAGTATGAGCTAAAACAGGGGAAAAAACTACTCATAGAAAAAATACTATGGAAAAACCCAGTAAAAGTTTATGACTATTTATGCCCAGTGCTAGGGTTTGTAGAAATACAATAACTATAGACCAGAAATTATTTGGTTTGGCTCCATTAAAACAAAATTTAAATCATAGTCCATTACCTTTCACAAGCTCCTGTCCTGCTCTGGGAAGGAGAAAGACACGCAATACCTGTCAACTCCAAACACTGTCAGAGAGAAGCAGGGGGCGCTGCCTACGTCAGCTCCCAGCGGCAAGCCAGCACAGCACTCACAAACCCAGGGAAGAGGTAGGGATGTGGCGGTGGCAACCACGCCATGTGTCATGCCAAGGAGCCTTGCTGCTGTGTCTTATAACTGTTTTAGCACCTAAATATCAGTGGGCTTTTTCTAAAAATGCTATTCTTTTCTCCTATAATTGCCTTCATCACTCATTTTTCATTAAAAATTTTTTTAATTGCTCCAATATAAATCCTATGAGATAAAACTCCCATCAATAAAGTTGCCACTATATAATTACAGAAATAAGTAGATTTCAGTGCATAAAATTGATTTCATGCTTGGGTTGCTTGTCCAGATTCAAAAGAAATAGATTCAAATGCTATTCTATTTGTAGAGCCATTCTTATGTGGCAGAATTTGAACTGCAAAGCTCTTTGCAGGCAGATAAAAATCAATAGTAGGTGATAAATTAAAGAAAAATCAATAAATAAAAAAACCCAAGGTTAGAGCAACTAAAATGGAAAGAAGTTCCCTTTTACATAAATTTTCAATCTTTTAAAAATCATTCCATTGTTTTAATTTTTTACTATTCGCTCTCCCTTCTCCCTAAAATCTATACTCTTTCCCTAAAACTGATAAATAAAATATACATATTTTTAACCTATTTCCATGTTGCAATTTGACTCCTTAATAATTCTCTTTCAGATAACCCAAAATAATAACGGGCTTAAGCAAAACCCACTTTTTATGTCTGTAAGCCCCTCTGAGAAGTTTCATTGCTCATTTGGCAATTTGGATATTTAGGGTTAGGACTTCTAATGATAAAGACAAAAAAAATATTAATCATCCAAATGCAAAGGTCTTTTTTAAAATGATCTTTAGTTTGCTATCCATACTCTGTTGAATGTTGAATTCAAAAATGAACCTCTAAAATTGTTCAGATAAAAACCCAATGAAGTGCTGAAAAGGCAAGCAAAGCAACAGAGATCATTTAAAATTCAATCGAGGAAATGATAAGGTGCTTCAGGAGCTGATAACGCACACTGACAGCACAGGGAGATGAAAGAGCACAATGAAACAGTGCTCCCATCCAACCAGGGAGCATCCGCGCTCGGCCACGCTTCGGAGACCCGCCGTCTGGCTAAGGCTGCCTTCTTAAACACATGGTCCTCTTGGTATTTCCTGTGTCAATAGAGGGCTCTCCTATCTATGCTCTGATTATCCGGATAATTAGACAGGGTCTCCTGGTCTAAGTATTTACATGCTTTCTAGTAAATAAAAAGTAAAACCTGGTTACTGGTTACTAGAATAGCCTTAACTCTACATATCAGATCTTTAAGGCCACCAGGGAATATTTACAATGAGTCTGCTGCATGCATGGCACCTGAACATTGCCACAGAGACTTACCTATTCTCGAATTGTCTTCAATGTGTAACACAAAAAAAATTTGCAATCATGTTGCCATAGCATTTAATTAGCTGATGAAGAGACTATGATAAATACTCAATATAGAAACATTGTCAAAAGGCAGATGGTGAAATAATGATAGAAAAGTTGATTAAGATAGTGAAGAAATCCTCAACATGAGAAACTGTCTGAGTCTGTAGGATTCCTGGACCACTGTGTGGCTCTGGGACGTCTGTTTGAGAGGTCAGTCTCAGAGAACACTGACCTGCACGGGGGCCAGACAGGCTCATCACTGATGAAACTAAACTGGCTAAATACAGACCCCAGAGTCCATTGGTAGGATGGGGACGTCGGTACCACCATCAGTCAGCCATCAGCATCCGTAGTCAAAAGCACACACTCGATATCTTTAGAACCTCATGTAAATAATAGTACTCTCCCTAATCTGTATGGCACTCATCAGTTCTCTAGGGGTAGCTTTCCTTCTCAAAAATTACAATAAAGACAAACTGAACAGTACTTTAAATATCTTTCGAAAATAAAATTTCAAAATGTACCCCTTTCAAGCATTTTCTGAAATTACCTGTGTTTATTTCCTCAACTTGCTTCCAATAGGCCTTGTTACAAAAATTTTTTTAAAAAGTGGTACCACATTTACTCAGCCTGTGTCCTCACAGCAGGCACTAGCCCAACACTCATTGCCTGAAAAACTCATCTGTTCTATTTAGTAAAGCATGGGTAACACTGATATAAATTCATACTAGGTGGCCTCTCGGTTCAGTCAAGGTCTTTGATCAAATGTTACTTCTGCAGAAAGGCCTGCCCACCCGCTCTAATAAAAGACCACCCCTGCTTTCTTCTCCTTTTCTCTGCTTTGCTTTCCTTTACTGGTCTCATCACTACCGGACATGGTAGCGTAGATTGTTCTGTCCCCCTACCCCATCACTCCACACCTTCTTACCTTCGGCCTCCTAGCATTTGTTACCACCTCACTTGTCCTGTTTTGTTTACCACCGTAACATGGAACAGTATCCAATACAGGAGTTACTCAATACATAGTTTTTCGAATGACTGACTGAAATAATGTTACGTCTTCCCAATTACTATTTAAATTCATGAGGTCATGGGCCCTGATGATTCTCACTAACCTGTCCTCACCCCAGCAAGCGCGTCCAACACATGGAAAACATAGAATCTCGGAACGAATGAACTGAAGGAAAGCAGACGATCTGGATCAGAGCCTCTTCCCACAGCACATGTGGGTCGAGGAAGGAGGAGAAGAATATGAGGCAGGGAGAAGAAGACAGGATAAAAGTGACAAAGGAGTAGCAGGGGACGCTGAAGATAAAACTTCTTATATCCCAAAAGTTTGTTTAAAAAGTTGATAAAGAAAACATAACACTCAAGAACTCAACCTTTTTCTGCAACATGTTCAACAAGTAGCCAGTCAACGACTAAGAGGATCAAGTTGTCAAAGCCTGAATACCAGGCAAGACATTTGTGCCTTCACGTGGTGTTTAACCAGAATTGAAATTTCACAAACGATATCAAGAATCAAATTATTAAGTTCCAAGTAATGTCTGCTTCCCATCAAAGATCTTGTGTATTTGTTTTCAACATCTCTAACAAACCATTTCTAGGGGCCTTTAAAATTATTTCCCCATTATTAAATAAAAGAGAGGTTCAGGAACTTTTAACCAATTTATAATAATCCGAGAGCACCTATCATCCCATTTGATATGCTGACACTTTATAATTTTATTCCATGAGAAGATTTCCGGAAAATTATATTACTTAAAGATAGGCATTTTGATGTTGCTTCAGTGCCATTAACACAAGTTGTTGGTTTCTGTGGCAATAGTTTCAGGGGCCATGCTCTGTGGCATAACCTGTGGACTCTCGACCACTGTTTGTCAGAGTGGCACCATCATCGCTCCCTGAGAATAGACCCTAGCTCCCCACACCCTCACAGAGAAGGGCTACACCACCGTGAGGTCACATACCGTTGCTCGGCTATCAAATGAGCATGTAATTTTCCCCTCGTAGGCTCAGTCCAATGTCATATTAATCTTTATCTAACCAACACAGAAGAGCAGGACTCCAGGTATCTACTGGGAAAGATCACTTCAAAGTCCTTATGCCCAATTTTAATAAGTATCAACAGCTCAGATGTGGAAAAAATATTTAAGGAGGATTTCTTGAAAAAGAAATGACCCTAAAATATCAGAACGCTATTCTATCAGCCCCCTAGCTCCTTTAAGGCCCCTCTGGCATTACGCTATCCGGATCTGTTTAGAGCCCTAGGAAACCTACGGCAGAATCCGCTGCTGAGACCTCATCCAGCGCACTGCACGCCACTTTCTCCACGAGGGTATGGAGGTCAACGGGTCCCCGTACTGGCTTGATTCATCGTTCTTCTCTTGAAAAGAAGAGGGTTTTTTTTTTTTTGTAAACACTGAAATAGCTGTGCTTCCTTTTTTGTGCTGACCCAGAGAAATCATAGCAATAATGCTTATATTAGAAAAGAGAAAAATTTAAAACAATTATCTAAATTTCCATTTTAAGAAGAAAAAAAAAGAAGTTAAACCCCAAGTAAGTAGAATAAAGGAGAAAGGGGGTGGAAATCAATGAAATCTCAAACAATAATGAAAATCAATGAGAAATTGGTTCTTTTCAAATTTAAAAATTAAGAAGCTCCCAGCAAAACTGGTCAAGAAAACAGAGAGCAGGAACAAATGACTAATATGGGGTATAAAGTACATCACTGCGTATCCTGAAGACATTACAAGGGTAATGGGGAATACTATGAACAATCCATGACAACAGAATTGATAATTTAGATGAAATGGACAAACTCCTTAAGGCAACTTGTAAAAACTAACACAAGAAGATATAGAAAATCTGAGTAGTTATCTATCTATTAGAGCTTGAATTTGTCATCAGAACTTCCCACAAAGAAAACTCCTAGCCAGGTGATACCTATAAAACATTTTTAAAAATAACACCAATACTACACAGCTCTTTTAAAGAATAAAGGAAAGAAAAAATACAGGGAAAAAAGTTTCCTTATTCAACAAACTTCCATTCTCACCCCTTTTTTTCATCTTTGTCCTGGAAATTCAAGCCAGTGCAATAAAGCCAGGAAAACAAAGAATAAAATAAAAAGATTTGAAAGAATAAGCAAAACTGCCAGTATTCAAGACAAGACTGTCTACACAAAAAATCCTGAGGAATCTACAAAGCAACTATGAGAACTGAATAACCTGCCTAAAGTTGCATCATTATTAAAATCAAAACTGAAATCTGAACCAATACAGTCTGGCTTCCAAATTCTTAATTTCCACACCATGCTTTCTACTTAGAGGAGACCACGCAGCTATACTTGCATTAGCCCACAAACACAGCAATTACAGTAGATCTTTGGAGCCTCATTTGACAATTTGGAAGTAGAGGTTCAGAAAAATTAGTAACTACACCAAGACCACATGGCTCAGGGCAGAGATGACAGAATTTGAACCCAGGTCTGGCTGACCTGGAAACAAAGCTGACTGGACACCCGGGTGCCTCTGCCCCAAGCAGTCAGTTTGCTTTCTTAGGTTTGACGGGGTCTCCCTCTGCCGCCCTCCCCGCCCAGTTATTTCCAGCCTCCTTTTCTCCCCTCAGTCTCTCAGTACTCCGAAGGTGGTCTCTCCTCTCCCTCACCTGTGAATTGAAGTACTGGAGGGAAAACTCACTCGTCGCTGCCACTGTCCACCATGCATGAAGATGGATTTAAATCTGACGAAACAAAAACTAGCTGCCCTGTGGTTGGGAAGGTGGTCCAGGGGAATAAGCAGCTAAATTCATAGGATGTTGGAACTGACAGGGATCTGCCAGCCCTGCCCTCATTAGAGGAGCCAGAAGTCCATTTGAGGAAACCCGAGCTAAGACAAGGAGGCCCCGTCTGCTTTGCTGAGCACTGCGTGTCCTCTGTAGACTTCCCCCGGCCCCACGGCGGCTGTGTTCCGGGGCTCAGGCCGCAGGGCCGAGGGCGTGGTCGGCCCACTGCACCCTGGGCGCAAGGTCTTCCGGGTGCCGCCCGTCTGCGGGAGTGCGGCTCTGGCTGAGACTCCTACACTCCCAGGGCAGGGACAGTCAGCACCAGAGAACGTAACCCTGACTGTATACTAGGTTATGCTGCCTCTGTTAACCTTCAAATGGATGTTATGTGTGCCCATGTATTCAGGGCTACAACGAGATATCCCGCAAGAAGTTGCAGAGACAATAGTCCCCAAGCATTAAACTTTAAAAATATTGCAAACATCACAAAAAGAGATCACTTGATGTTACACGTCTCATGAGGGACGTCTACACTTCTGTGGATTATTCTTGCCAAAAAAAATCGTATCTAAATCTGATCAAGCTCTAAATCCAAATATCAATTTACAGAAAATACGGGAGACAAGGGGACATATTAAAAGACACCATGGGGTATAATTAAAATTAAGACCATAAAAAAGACCTGTTTCTTCAACAATTTTATTATAAGATAAAAAGAGGGAGATGGAAAGAGAACCCAGATACCTTTTAAAAACTTAAAGATATAGCTTATTTCAATCCTGATACAAACTACAGAAAGGAAAAAGTTATAAGATAAATGGAGAAGTTTGAACACAGACTGGACATTTGACTATATTAGAAAACTAATGTCAATTTTTTAATATGTGAAAATGATGTTGTTTTCCTTATAAAGAGTAGTTACTTTTTTTCTTTTCTTTATTGTTGCTCAATTACAGTTGTCCCCATTGTCCCCCCATTACTCTCCTCCATCCTACCCTCCCCCACCTTTGTCTTTGTCCATGTGTCCTTCATACATGTTCCTTGACGACCTGGGAAACACCAATTCAAAAGATCCTATGCACCCCAATGTACAAACAGTCCTTACTTTTTAGAGATATACATTGAAAAATATAAAGATGAAATAACACTATGACTGTGATTAGCGTCAAAATAATCCTGGGGGTAGTGGGAGTGAATGAAATATAAATAAAATAAGGCTAGCTATGAGTTGATGATTGTTGGAGTGGGGAGGGAAGGTACAACAGAATTATCATACTGTTATCTCTTGTTTTTGTACATTTTGAAATTTTCCATAATAAAAATATTTTTAACAATATATAAGATTAGAGCTATACAATGTCATTTTGACAAGTGTTCACGTCAGCCAACACAGAAACACAGAAAGAGCAGCAGGGACACGTGTCGATGGTGCCGTCCCATCCCTGCATGAGCCAAAGGGGATCAGTGAAAGGATTTGCCTGCAAGGTTGCTGATGCCCCTGTCCCTGAGAAGAAAGACGCATTTGGCCAGCTCACCCTCAGTCCATAAGCACCTTCTACAGTCAGGGCTCTGCACTGCAGCTGGAAATGAAACAATGAATAAAATACAGGCATCAAATGATGCACCAGGAAAAGCAAGTCAGCAATAGCAATGGAGTCTGACATGTTACTGCAGTGTGGGGTAAAGCGTGCTAGGGGAGTGCATGTGACGGCCATCTTCTGGGAGAAGTGGCAGCCAAACTGTCCTAAAGTGCTCCCAGAACTGTGTTCTGATTATACTTCAATTCCTGGGTTCTGCTGCTCTAGGAAGGGGATGAGCTGGCAAGAAGCCATAAGCATCCTGATCTGGCAGCTTCGCTTCTCATTGTAAATGCACAACATTGACCTCTCACGATAATTGGGTTTCCCATAAGGCTTGCCTAGAGAAGGAATACGTTAGCCAAAAAGTGGGTGTTCACTTCTCTGATGTTATTTTCAAGTTCATGAACCATCTTTCTGGTTTTTAGTCTCTGAGAGTTTAGTGCCTGTGTATCTGTATCTGAACAATGTATTAATTCTTGATGTGCTAACAAATCAAAGTTCAGATACTACAAGACCAGCCCTGACCCTGAGAACTCACCAGGGTAATGTCATCCCTTGGGACCTGCCTGGGTAGACACCAGCCTTCCCCAGTCTTCCTTCTGCTCCACATGCTTCTTTGATCTTCTCTATTCCTCAGGGTGGGCCTGTGTGTGTGATGCCTCTTTGATATCTGAGTCCTCCTCTCTCGCCATGCCTGCTACAAGCATTTCGGTTTTAAACAAATTTGTTCCTTGATTTCCCTGACTCTCATTCAATCACGTCACCATAGCTAACTCAACATGTATTTGGGGATTAAGTCAGATACAATGACACTATATTAGAGGCACATTTAAATGAAATGTTAATAAATTTTAGAATTCCTCAACTGTTTTGAAAGATGTCAACCTTTTTCACATATCTATACTGTGTTAACTTCTTTTTCTGCTTTGGCCCGTGACCACCTGTGGTCTTCAAATAAGCCAATCAGCTGAGGACCTCCCTCCACGCTATGCTTCTAACTGAGAACAAGAAACCAAATGTTGTGAACTCCTACCCAGACAAAGACAGTTTCTTTCACCTCCAGCGGTTTCTCTGTCAATCACTTAACTAGATTCTTTCATCTATAACAGGGGATGGCAAACATTTTCTTCAAAGAGCCACGGAAGTAAATACTTTAAATTCTTTAGGCCAGTCTCCATCAGCTGCAGCTACTCAACGCAGCCATTGTAGCACGAAAGTAGCCATAGATAATATGTAACCAAATGAGTGTGGCTGTGTTCCAATAAAACTTTGCATATGGGCGTTGAAATTGAAATTTCATATACATTTCAGGGATCATGAAATATTAATCTTCTTCGGTTTTATTTCCAACCATTCAGAAATGTAAAAAGCATTCTTAGCTCAGGAGACACGCTGCCGGATCTGGCCCACAAGACACAGTTTGCCAACTCCTGCTCCACAGCCCTGAATAAATACCGGCAATGATTCACTGTATGTATGTGTGAATGTGTGTGGCAAACACTCCCTTGTCAACCTTGAGAATTATGACTTATAAATGGTTCTTAAAATCAGTGGTGGCAAACTTAAAATCTTATGGCAAAAAATATTTTCACTAAAATTAAACAATGGTCAGCATGGTAAAAAAAAAAGAAGAAGAAAAAGAAGACATGTTACATATTTATATTTTAAATCCCAAATAGCAGCTACTATGTAATATGTTTCTAGTTAGCATTCCTGCTCAGGAAAAAAATTGTAAGATTTATGAGATGTATGTTTGTTTTGCTTTAACAATGTCTCTGCTGAGAATTTTTCCAATGTCTTTTTTGCAATCCAATTTTTCAACACCTTTCTGATGGTAAGATTAGCATGTGTATACTCTCATCTCCTCAACCACAGCCCAAGAAATCGGAGTTTGGACACCTAGGCAGCTTTGGGTCTTCTTTCTTCCACCTCTTCTCCCACACATGAGCTTATATAATATTCTCTCATCTGTGGTAACTTTCTAGGCACGCCTAGTGAATATTTCTAAGGCTTTATTTTCCTAGCTTTTTGTGTTTCAACTTTCACTGCATACTTCTTTACTCCTGCAGACTTTCCACTTGACCCCCCTTTCCATTTCCAACCCCCGGGCCCTCTTCTTCTAGCCGTGCCCGACAGTCACCGCTTGCACGATGCATACATCTAAACTACTGTTCCCAGCTACGGAACAGGTCCTACGTCACACCCCAAGTAGTGCAGAGAAGGTTAAGGAGCCATGCCCTCTTTTTTGTGTGTATATGCCCAAAAACCTACATAATCAAAAGTCTGAGAAAAATAGAGCATGCATTCCTATACACTAGATTTAGACACAAGAGGAATTGGTACTTGGGAAGAAACTAGCATATTTATACGCCATTCCTGTGTACCTTTGTTTACACTGCTCTCTCTGCCAGGTATGACCTCCCCAAAGTCTCTGCCTGAAAGAATTCTTCTCAGTCTCCACGGTCCAGGCAGGAACCTGTGGGAAGCATCTCTCACACAGCTGGAACTCTCTTCTCTGCTGCATTCCCAAAGCACTTCATACATCTCTATTAAAGCAGTTATCGTTGCATTGTGGTTAGTTTTTTATGTAGCTGTTCAACCCTGACCCACACCTGCCCCACACAAGTGAATGTGCAACTTTTTTCTTCCTCTTCTTTTTGTTTTTCCTTTGCATCCACAATGCCCAACACAGTGCCTGGAACAGGGTATCAAGACTGCATTTTCAGAGATATTGAGGGCAGTGTGCCTCTAAGGAGTGATTTCAGTGGACTTTTCTAGCCCACTTCCATCAGCACCCTTAAATTCTTTCTCACCTAAAAAATTGACAATCTAAGTAAAACAGCAACTTCAAAATAAGGCCCTCGTACAATGAGATTACCGGTCCTAAACCATTCTTCAAAGGAATTCCACCATCAATGCTGCCGAAATGCAAGGTTCTCAACACCAATACTTACATGGCACCCAACAGTTTTCAAAGAACTTTCCCCATTTTTTCCCATTTGATCCCCTAATCCTTAGTAAGACAGACAGTTCTATCCTCATTTTTTCTGACACTCCAGTGAAGAACAGTGACATGTCCAAGATCAGAGCTGGTGATAGCTGGGGGCCTAAAAACCTTAACTTACTGATCTGTCCATTCTCCTGCACTCCACAAATGCCAGGCTCAGTACTCGTGAAGGGCTGGGTTTCTCTCCCCCCGTGAACTTTTTCCCCATTCTGAATGGCGATATTATACTGTGGCAGTATGTTCTAAAACTCCACTCTAAACAGAATCATTTAGGCAGATACACATTATGAAAAGACAGAGTCAGATGTGCCCAGTTGTGTATTATTGCCCCATGATTTTCCCATGAGCACTTATTGACTAAAGAGTTTCCAGTGAATTCCTGACTGTTCAAAAAATGGCCTGCCATGCATTTCTGCAAATAGAAATATATAGTCTATTATCTAAAAAATCACTCATGAGGAAGTACTACTATTTATAGGCTAAGAACAACAGGCTTGATTTCCTCTTCTTTTATAATTCATCTTTCCTAAACTATTAAATGTAGATTACTAATCACATTAGCAAGCTCTTCTCTTAAAAATGCTCTTGCTTCCTCTATTTATAATTCTCTATGATTTAACCATCACTTCAATTCTCTTACTATTTATTGCATATAACTCCTCCACTATTAGTACATATCATTTCATACATAAATAGGGCACTGCCTGACCAAAAAAAAAACCCTTGCTACTGTGTGGTAAGTGAAAGTAAAGATTATTTTCAGATATATTAAGTTATTTAAATGAGCCACATTTAGCTTTTCTCAGATTACTTAGTTTTTTTCAGCAAAGGCCTGTCACAGTAAAGTACACAGAGCATGTCACACTTAAGATGTTCAAGTCTGATCTGGTTACAAATCTACTAATTGTAAAACTATCAATATGGCAGAGCACAAAATATTTCACACAAATGCAAAGATATCATGCAGACAGCTGCAAGACGTGAATCATTGCCCTGCTGCATCAAATTCAGAAATGCAGAGGCTGTCGCTCTGCACAACTCCTTGCTCAGTATTTAAAAGTTCAGATGCATCACTTTTTAACCAAGGTAATAAACTAAAACTGCTAATATACTGTGTCATGTTTACTGCTAAACCCACAACCTGGGCAAACAGAAAACGATGCTGTTCGAGCCTGGAAACAATTGCAGTCCGCTCTTACACACAACTCCTTACACAGAGCTGTCGTCGGGAGTTCAATGCTTTATGGTTTTAATTTTTTTTAGAGTAAGGTGTTTACCACGAGAAGCAAGTATTAAGATGAAAGCAGTCTCCGGCGTGACCTTCCCAACACAGACCTTGAGCAAGCGACTGCAGGGGCACAGGCTCGAAGGTACAGGACAGCTCCACGGAGTCCCTCACACTTTGCTTTTAGGAACAACAAAAAGAATGTTTCTCTGCACCTGCCTACCCCCCAACCCTCTCCTTAAAACTTAAATTACACTAGGAAGTGACCTGAACAGCTGGAAGAAGATATGACTATATATTCATCTCTCTGGTGATGCC
>PVKM010020463.1:0-23350 GCA_004027735.1 Carollia perspicillata | reverse complement strand
TGATGTGCCTGAAAGGAGGGAAGAAGGGACATAAAAGGATGATGGTCAGTGAAAAGATAATTGGGCCAGTGGGCTGTGAGGACAGGAAGTCAATGAGAGCGATGCCCCAGTTGGTGTTTTGGAAATGTTGCAATTACTGGTATTGATTGAGGTGGGAAAGAGGTCACCATAATTGTGGTAATATGTTAAATTGCTAATAGACCCTCATTTTCACATTTACGCAGGACAGCATAGCATTACACACTATGTTTTAGATAAAGCCAGTCACTTTGTGTAAAGATAAATACTTGTGTTCTAATGACATTTAATGTTTCAAATAAAATAATTTAACAGGTTTTCATCAAATGCTTTTCATGTGAGAATATGTAGTTCCCTTCCACTTCCGTCTGGGGAGAGGTCAACTGTGTTCTGTGTTCAGCAGTGAAATCAGCTTACTGGGAGAAAGCAAAGAGCGAGTTAGGAGCCAAGTTGTTGTATTAGTGTCTGCCGTCCTGTATCTTAGCACCAAGCTCTAGCCATCTGCTTTAACTCCTCTGTCTGGGAGGTGCGTGGGAGGCTCTGGTAGTGGAGGGGTCTGCATCATAGCACTGAAAGCAGGAAATGTAATACATTGCAGGATCAACCTGCTTTGGAAAAATAATACTGATTCCTTTAACATTTTGAAAAGCATTTGAAAAGTAGATCAGTATTTTACACAGAGACCATAAGTATCATGAATAGTCATCATAATATAAAATTTTATTAAGAATTGATGTACCAAGTTGTTTATGTTTGGCTGAGCCTTACAATATAGCCTATCTTGTATATTATATGATACTACCAAAACTTTCCTGTCTGAAAAAAAATGCATTTATGTGTATGATATCATTGTACTAAATGATGAGGTATTATATGAATAGAAGAGCATTTGTACCTTATTATAAATTTATTCTTCTTTTTTGTTGAAAACTAAGATTTAATTTTTCTTTAAATATTCTAATTTTCTTTAATCCACTTTTCCATAAACAAAACACTTCAAAATTGTCTTCTACACTACCATCTATAAGAAATCTATTTGCAAAACACAGTACTTGCCTCCTTCCACAACCACGTCAAAATGACAACTACAGAAAACCATCAATTGGAACCACTTGAAATCTGGCTGAATGGAAGTCCTATAATGAGGGAATTAGAGAAGCCACATTGAGAATGGCAGGGTGGGCGGAGATACAGAACTGGTTGGTCCCACACCTGTTTATGGCAGATAAAAACCTAGAGAGATATCTTGGCTGCAGAGGTACCCCCTGAGGAGTAAAAAGTCCCAGCCCCACCCCAGGCTCCAGAGCATAGGCTTCCAGTACCAGGAAGAGAAGTCCCCATAACTTCCGACTATAAAAACTAGTGGAGATGGAGGCTGAGTGAGACAGAAGGCTTCTGGCTTCCAAGGCAGTACCTCTTAAAGGACTCACACAAGAACTAACTCAAACTTACTTCCTCTGAGGTCCAGCATTGACCCAGCAGCTTAAAAGGTATCAGAAACATAAGGGGAGGAACTGCAGTATCTGGGATCAGGGCAAGAACTAGAGTCGGGGGGAGGGTTCTCCCAGACAGAATTGCTGGCAGAGGCCATTGTTCCTTTGATTAGCCGTCCTTCCACAGAGCCAGCAGGCAGGTGCCATATCTGAGTCTCCATCGATCTGTCTCACACTGTTGGCCCTACTCTGGTGATTCCCTGAGACCTTGCTCCACCCACCTTTCAAGTCTACTTAAACTGTTTCCATTGGCTTTTCCAAACAAGTGGCCTGTATTGGCTCATGCTTCATACATTTGTAAAATCTCTCAAACAAGAAGCATCTGGTCTCAGCATGTCTCGTGTATCTTATCTAGTGGCCTCAAACCTGGCAATAGCAACAGCCAGTCTTGTTTACAGCTTGGCTTCACTTGAACATCTCCAAACCCAGCACAAGTAGCAACCATTGGCAGATCATTTTGCAGCTCATGCCGGGCAGCACTGGACAGAGCACAGACACCAGCTGATCTTGGCCTGCAACTCCCAAGTTAATGTACCCAGCGGACAGGTTCAGATCATGTTGAAGTACCACCATTCAAACACCTCCACAAGTGACATATTCAGTGTGCAGACCCAGTGGGCACCAGAGCCCTGGTGAAGTAAATCCTGCTCTGTGGAGTGGGCCTTGGAGTTTTGGGCAGTCTCTCTATATTTGTTTCTACATATTAGGTAGTGCTGCTATGTCTCCAAGGATTGGTAAAGGGACAGATCCTCCACAGTGGCGTGAGTTTGGTGTCAGTGGTTGTAGCCAATCCTTGTATCTGATTGGCCTGAGGGTAAATTCCTCCCACTGACATGTCAACAACAATGAAGGCTCAAATATAAGAAGAGATGTACAAAGCCCATATAGGGGGTACTCCTCAAATGCCCATCTTGGGAGCTTAGGGAGGCTCTGCCACAGAGCCCTACAGAACACCTACTACATTAGCTCTCTCTAAGAAGACCTGGAGACATAGTAGCACTATCTAACACATAGAAACAAGTATAGAGAGGCTGCCAAAATGAGGAGACAAAGAAACATGTCCTAAATGAAAGAACAGAACAAAACTCCGGAAAAAGAACAAAACAAACTAGAGGAAAGCAATCTACTTGATACAGAGTTTAAAATGTTGGTTATAATAAGGCTGTTCAATGAACTTAGTAAGAACCTCAACAACATAAAAAGGACCAGAAAGAGATGAATGATGCACTAAGTGAAATGAAAAATACTTTACAGGGAATCAACAGTAGAATAGATGAAGCCAAGAATTAAATCAGCCATTGGAATATAAGGAAGCAAAAACAAAACAGAACAAAAACACCAAAACAACCAATCAGAACAGCAGAAAGAAAAAAGAATTTAAAAAAATAAAAGAGAATGAAAGGAGATTTTGGGACAACTTCAAGCTTACCAACATTTGTATCGTGGGGTGCAGGAAGAAGAGAGAACAAGAAATTGAAAATCTGTTTGAAAAAAAATAATGACAGCAGACTTCCCTAACTAGGTGAAGAAAATAGAGCAGAAGTTCAGGAAGCGCAGAGAGTCCCAAACAAGATAAACCCAAAGAGGCCCACACTGAAACACATCGTAATTAAAATGTCAAAGGTTAAAGACAAAGAGAGAATCTTAAAAAGCAGCAAGAGCAAAGTCGTTAGTTACTTACAGTGGAACTCCCGTAGACTGTCAGCTGATTTCTCAATTTTAACTTTGTAGGGTTGAAGGGATTAGCAAGAAATATTCAAAGTGGCAAAAAGGAAGGATCCACAGCCAAGATTACTCTAACTAGCAAAACTATCATTTAGAATCAAAAGACAAAGAGCCCTCCAGACAAGAAGCAGCTAAGGAGTTCATCATCACCAAACCAGTATTATATAAAATGTTTAGATTCTTCTTTAAGAAGGATAAAAAATATGAAGAAGAAAATGACAATAAATACATATTTATCAATTGAGTGTAAAAAAATAAGTGAATAAGCAGAACAGAAACAGACTCATAGATACAGAAAACATTTTGATGGTTGTCAGTTGGGAGGGCAGTTGGGGGGATGGGTGAAAGGGCGAAGAGATTAAGAAGTACAAATTGGTTGTGACCATAGTCATGACAGTGTAAAGTACAGCATAGCGAATACAGTCAATAGTATTCTAATAGCTACATATGGCGTCAGGTGGGTGTAAGATTTATTGGGATGATCACTTAGTGAGTTATATAATGTCTAACCACTGAGATGTACACCTTAAACTAATATAAAAATGTAAACTGAAATTTAAAAAGAAAAAATGGATAATAGACCCATTTTTTTTCTATCAATTGTTCCTGTGCATTTAAAATACTGGTTGGCTCACTGAATATAGTGCCCAGGGTGGAATAGAACAGATTCCTGAGGCATTTGAGTTTGAAAAGTACTCTGGTCATTAGCAAGGAGGCAGTCCCATGTGCCCTAAAGAAAGGAATCATGAAAAATGTAGGTTTTCATGAGTCAGACACTTGTCTAAGGCCTGGCAGTCCAACAGGAGCAAGTTACGTAATCCATTCACGCTTAAATTTCCTTGTCGCTAAAACAAAGATAATAGCACCTACCTTTCAGGATTGTTATGAACAATGGAAATAATGTGTGCAAAATAAAAGGCAAGGACTCAATAAATAAAGATTATTATTGTTGAGTGAAAAGAGAAATATATTTGCATTTGCAAGGCACATGTCTTTGAAAGCAATATATATACTGTGGTCTTTAGAGTCATAACTTCCAATGGAATGTTACATTCATACTCTCAGTATACTTCCAATGTTTGACTTGCCTGGGTGAGACTTGTGATGGACTTATTCACCCTAGATGATATTTATTCCTTTTACTTCATTACACGTAATCCACCTGTGCAAGATCTTAAGGCCTGTGTGTGGTAGATGTTATACTCTACTAGACAGCTTATCAGCTTCTCTGCAGGCTTCTCAATTTGAATTTTAAAGTAAAAATGAATGAATGTGTGTTACTTGTGAAGTCCATGTTCTGAGCTATGCCCACTCTCTGGTTCTCAGGTCATAACTTATGCGTGGAAAGCAAGTTCATGGATTGTCATTTACAGTAGCTGCACTGTATCTATGTAGTCTTTATGTATGCACACACATACATTTATATAATGCATATATGTACATATTAATGACATGTAACATATATGTCTTAAGGTAGTTTTGGATATTAAGGAGTAAGGAATAAGTTCTGATTATTCATTATCAGAAAGAATTTGATACATGGAAGGAATAAAAATTTATCTGAATTTAGATGAGCAATCTATTACACTACTGGCTTTCAAAAAAAAAAAGAACAGTTTTATAACATAAAACCAAAGGTAACACTAGGAAATCATTTAAATGTTTTCCTTCTGGCTTCTATGAAGTAAGGATTCAAAAGATTGTTAAAACATATCCAGTACATAAAAAGGACAAGGTATTGGAGACCCAAGGCTAAAATGAGATGCAACAATTTTAAAGTCAAAGACTTCATTTTCTAAAGCTTTATGGATTTTAGTCAGGGCAGGGGAGGGAGGACAGAAGAGGAATGTATCGACTACATTAACCTTATGATAAAAAGAAAACTGAATCACTCAAAAGACCTTTCACAAAGTTTCCTATTTTTTTGTTAGTGTTAAAACCTATTTTGGTGACTAGGATGGTCTCACTAAGAGACCTTTGGAAGCAAAAAGAAGATAGGAGCTCTGCAAACTAAACTTTCGTGTAATTCCACATTTTATGTTAGCGACATGTCTTTTCTTTGCCCTTTTTCTCAGAATGTCTAAGATAACTACGCTATAAAGCTATTAGGGCCCTCACCACATCACACATGGACCACTGCAGCTACTTCAGAACAACCTCTTTTTCCTAGACTCTGGTGGGACACAACCGGTTCTGAAATAACCAGTTCTGCGCACCAACAGATTTATCTTTCTCTTCCTCTGCTTTAAACATACTTGGTGTCTGGGTTCAAAACTTGCAAAAGCTTATCGCTATTTGCAGGAAGTCCAGATTCTTCATCTAATCTTTAAGATTCTCGGTAACGTGGCCTTCCTCCATTCAATTTTATTGTTCGCTGATCTCTGACCAAAGCCTCAGCTCCCACTCCAGGAACTCTCACTGGCCCCTGACCACAGGGTTTGCTCACACCGACTTCTCCAGGCTGCCCCGCCTCATGCTGTTCTCCCCTTGCCCTGAACTTTGGGATACATACCCCTCTGCATGGGTTACTTAGCTGATTACCCCCCACCCCATGTGACTGAAGTCTCTTAGGGAGATGGGGAGAAAGCCTTGACATGTCTTTTGTATTTCCCACTTTACTGCGGTGATAGGAGTGCTGTCTGCAGAGAAAGCACTCAAGTGGTTATGGACTATGTCCATTAAGTTTCCCCAGTACGAGACCCCTACTTCCTATCCCATTATGCTGCCACTCTGACAGCTAAACAGAGGGTCTGAAAGGCTCAGGATTGCTGAGGCTTCAAAGACAGGATGTGTAGTTAGTTCCCTGGATCCCTAAATAATGGGGGAAGAAATACTTGTTTCAGTAGAAAAGTTAGCAAATCAAGTGATAAAGAAAAAGGAGAAGGATTGAACTTAATTGAAGGAGTATAGGTTAAGAAAAGCTTTTTAAAACATCAAGTTGGTGAAATCACCAAGGAGCATTTAGGAAATTTTGTCTAAGTCAGGTGGACAGTGATTTCTAAGAGATAATAGAATCGCAGAACCATTTTGAATAAGAAGTGAAGTCATGGAAATGTCATACAAATCAGTGAGATCACAAGGTGTCTCCCATCCTTGTCGATCACGATTCAGAAAAGTGCACCTGGATCGCATACCCATCCTTCCCTGTTGAAAGGGAAGGAAGCGTGAAAAATGGGAAGGGAAAGAGTTAATCACGTGGTTTGTATAACTATATATTTATCCAGGGTTATCCGAACAGTAATCTCCACTAGACAAGACAAACACACTGTTCTGGCCAGTCTCTTTTATATTTCTTAATATCTGAACATGAACATGTAGATGATTCCATTTGTAAGTAATATGGGGACTGAGTGTTTGTTAGCTCTTTTAAAGAAAAGTAATTTGCCACACATTCATATTTACATCTTCCCATTAATAATACACCTTTATTTTTATGAAGTTATATATTTTCAAAACAGAATATCTGTTGCTTAATGAATATGCGGCATGTTTTTGTATTTCCTATGAGCAAGAAAAACCCAACATGGGCGACACAAATTCAGGGGAATGATTCTCATTTGTTTTTCTTGATTAATAGTGTGTATTTTTTGAAATAATTTATAAAGGATGTATAATCTTTGCATTCACTGCCAGGACAGTTTCATATGGTTTACTAAATTTTGCATTATACTATTACTTTAGCTTGTGGGAACATTTAGTATAATTGCTTTAGCTGTTTTCATTAAATCGTGAGCCTCCCATTGCTTCAGAAAGAGTATCTTGGATGCTGTTTGGATTCAGTAAATAACTATTTGCTACTGTTAAGAGAGAGTGAGATTTCTATTTTAAACAGTATTTGGCTAGCAGCCCTGGTCATAACATCCCTAAACTTCTCACTAAATGGACTATGAAGACCCAGAAAAAGATAATTCACAATATGGAGAACATAGACTGATGATCAACTTACTGCCAGAATTTGGGAGGAATTTTGTTCTTTTTTTTTCTTCTATGTTTGGTTGCATAAAATTTCAAGAATGCAGCAATTGAAATCATTTTATAGTTAACATCTGTGCACCCACCACCTAGATTTTACTATTATTGTTTTATTCTACTTGCTTTGCCACACATACATATATTCATATCTCTATTGTTAGAACTAGATTTTAAAATAGAATTGGTGGGTTACCTGTGCTTGGCTTCTGAAAATAGAGCTAACTAAGCTCACTTTGAAACAAGAAGTAAAAGCTATATTGAACCTGGCTTAAAATAAAAGCTTTCCTCAAATGAAAAACTGGTCAACTGCTCATATACTACAGACAGTTTTCTTTTCAGTGGAAACCCTACATTCAAGTACCTACGTGTCAGTTTTAAAATCTATTCAGAAAAGTAACTGAGCAAAAACAGGATATGAAGGAGAGGATATGTGGTTATAATTCACACCCTGCAGAGTATAATTCCCACAAATGGGATACTGCAAGCAAAAAATTACCATCTCGAGTGACTATAAAAGGTTTGTGAAATGTAATTAATTAAAATTACATCACTCCCAATGCAGGAATAGAGCCTAGTATTGACATTGTTGTAACATTTTTCACCAATGACACATTGTTTGAATGTATCAGTTCAGCTTCTTTTAGTGACTGCTGTGACAATATGTGTAAGTCTGACAGCCTCTGTAGCTTTTGCATACCCCTCTGTGAAGAGCTGCTCCTACTGGAATGGAAGATACCGACACACCCAGGTGTTCAGATCCAGCAGATTGGGAAACCGGGACTATTCTCTAGTGTACACAGCATCAGTGCTTTACAAAACAGCATGAAGGATGGCTATCACTGTTTGCTGTGCTATCAGTTAGAGGTGCAGCAGCACTGGTGGAACTCAGGTTGTGTGTGGTGGGAAATATTTTATGGAGGGCAGAATGAGTGTGATAGTCATATACAAAGTGATAATCAAGTATGTCATAAATTTATTGTCCTGTATTTTATTTGCACTAGGAATGGTGTCATCTCTGTGATTCAGGAAAGATCTATGTTAAAGCTAGATATTACTAATGGTCTCCAGAGTGGGCCTTAGTTGGGAAAAGAGGGAATTACGGGAAGCGACTATAATGGTCACACTTATTTTAGAAAAGTATAGCCTGTAACAATTTCTCTTATTGACCTTTATCTTATACAGTATTTTTAGTGTGTATTTTATTTCTTTGCTTTGAGTACAGGTATAGAGTGTTTTGCAGTACAGTGCTTTATAATTATTTTGTGAAAAGTATATTTGGCCTTTGAAGCCATAATTTCTGCACATCAATGACAATAATTTAAATATCTTATATACCAATTACTAATCATTCTAGTATTTTTCTCTAGAGAAGATCAGAACTAAAATAAAAACAGTAATGACTCAGTTGCAGTTTTTAGCACAGCATTATTAACTCTGATTTGACATTATTAAATAAATGTAGTTAAAAAAATAATCCCTGAATAGTTAATCATGCTTTCCTGATAAACTGAGAGAAGGTAGTTTGGGGATATCCCTTTTAAAACTCAGCCTCATCAAGAGAAAAATAATAGCACTATTGTACAACTCTGCTTGACTTGAAGGAGGGCATTTCATTCTGCAGGTGGCCTAATTTCACTTCTGGCTGGAGGAGTGGCACTGGAAGAGTTTTAGCCAAAACTGCAGTGAGAGTTGGATATCTATTCTGTACTGAGATGCTGAGACCCCTGGGCACAGAACAGAGCTAAGTTTACTGGTGAGCAGTAGTTAATAGGCTGCCTGGGTCCAAATGCTTGCCTCCCATCTCTCTACCCATGAACGCAGACTAGAGCTTTCTTAGTGGTGGTCTCTCACCTGCCGTGGCTCCCCATAGATTTTTATTAGGTCAAGTGCCCTTTGCTCAGCCCCTACCTGATCGCCCATGTTTTGCTGCCACAGAATTAGTTTTTCGAGCAGCACACGGCTGAGAATTGGAAGATTGCCAGAGTCACCATTGCTGCTTTATCTTCCAGTGACTTTGAAAGAAAGCCACAGCATGAATTGAATGCTCAAAACTCTGTCCCTGAACAATCTGCAGTATATGATTTGAGTTCTGGTTTTTACTGCTTCTTTGGGAATTGATTTTTTATTTCAATGTACCACCCTCCCCTCAATTCTCTTCCCTTAAAATGGAAGGAAGAAAAAAATACAGTGCACAAGGTGTTTGGGAAGAGGAGCAGAAAGTAGGCATTTAAATCCCATAAGGATATGAAATGGATGGAAATTATAAGACAAAAGGCAATAATTGCTCTCTCATGCAACAGTAGATTCTTTAATTCTAGAGTGGAGAAGCTGACCTCAGAACCTGATAGCTTTCAAACCATGTTCCTTAAAATATAATTCAATTATTCAGTTCTCTGAATGTGTTTCTTATCAAGTGTTTCCTTATTTGTTCATGTGTCTCTTTCCAGAGTCTTGGTTATCTAAGTTAGAGATGAGATCTCTTCATTTTCATATACTTCCCATATACCAATACCACCTTTTGTTTGTGGAAAACAGTTCACTGTTTGTTCAGACAGTCCCCAATCTTTTGCTGTAATTGCCAAATGAATTTTTAAAATGGGATTTGGCAAGACACAATGACAACCATGTTCAATGCTCAGTAAGTCTTATAACAAATAACCTTATTTGATTTTTTAACCCAGTATTTCCTAAATCAAACCTTTTTTTTTACCTTGTTATATCTATTTTTATCTCCTCTTGGATTAACATGTAGCTAAAAGAATTACATAGATTCAAAAGATGCAGAAGGGAAAATTAATAGGGTTTAGAGAGAGAGGAATATGGAGGGAAGGTGAGTCAGGCTCTTAGCTCTCTCAGTGACTCAGTGGTTCATGGTACCATTCACCAAGATGGGATACTGGCTATATATTTTGACATTCATGTATGTCCTGGCAACAAAGTGGAACGATTGTTCTTGCTTTAAAGAAAAGCAAGTCAACCTGTACATTGTAAGATGTATTATTCAGAACACATTCTTGGGGTGGGGGAATGTAATGTTTATGGAATTAGATTGGTATTTTAGCTGTATGAGGAAATTGAATTTAAAAATATGATAGGGAAAAATTATAGCTAGAATAATTAGGAGAAATTATATTCCACATTAAGATACCTTAATCTTTTGACCTAGGCAATTACTTAATTGCTGCATTGCTATTATCTGAACATGTTATTTGGTTTGGATAAAAAATATTGCCTGTCGTAACTCTTACTACATTCTTAAATCTACTCGTCTAGCAATAGGAGCACAGTTGTACCTTCAGAACTGTTAAGGTGATTGTTTGAATGTGACATTATCTGATGATACTCAGAAAGCCTTTAAACATAAAAGATAGAGAGAAATGCTTCATTGCCTTCCTAGGACGACTTTTTCTCTCTCTGAGTCTAAGCAAGATTAATGTTCTCGACTGACAGGATGACATCTAGTCATGAAATGACAATAAAGTATACAAAATGGGAATAGAGACATGCCTAATAAAATGCACTGCCTTAATTTTTCCTAGATATCATTAGTTTTATATTTTTCTGAAAGTAATGATGTTTAACTTCTAAATGGGTTGACTATGCCATTATGTTTTTATATTTATGTGTGTACACTGTTTTTGTTAGCAGTGATAGATCACTTTCCTTTTGTCTTGATTCCTGTAGCTCAGAAAAGTGATGGCATTTTTTTATTCCCTTCAGTTCAATTTAGCAAACATTTATTGAGTAATTTCTCTGTTTAAGATGCTGTGAAACTACCTCTTGTATGAATGTGACAAAAAGGGAGAGAAAAGCATGAGAGCATCAGTTTAGGCAAATAATTAATTTCTGGTGCTCAAAGCTAATTGGTGATTGGTGATTGAAATGACAGTGTTACATTGAAGGAACAGATTTTAGTACAATATGAGAAGACGTAATTTTTTTGTACAAGCCCATTTATTAGTAAGAACATGCACTGCCCGTGAATAATGGTGGTGAGTGTTCTATCTTGGATAGTGATGGTGAGATGGCTTACTCTGAGAAGTATGCCAAGAAATCATTTGAGGGGACATTGAGCTTCAGCTTGGAGTAGTGAGAATTAAAACGAATAGGTGTAGACAAAGTCACAAGCCAACTGAGACAGGTAGAAGGTGAATCATGGATAAAGGCAAACTGTACAATTTTCAAAGCAAGAAAGAGGACCCATACAAAACCAAGCTCTCCGGTTCTACAAACCATGAGTCAAGAGACCAGGGACAATATCTCCTGAGGAAATCAATTGGCCCCCTTTAGCCTCCCTTTTCAAAATGAGGCTGGAAACTAGTGACATCTTTAATGGAAAGAACGCCTCTTACAATTTATGGAAGTTTTGGTTCATGTCATTTCTGTGGCTTATTTAGTTTTCACTTATCATCCACTCCATGAACATCTTTTTTGGTACTTTGTGTTAGTCTGTGAATATACAAAATAACGTAGCTTGTCCGACTTTCTCATCTAAGACCTCTAGCGTTAGAAACGAAGGGCTACACTGTTGGAGGTTTATAGGTATAGCCTGATCTCTTCATCTCCAGCAGGACAGTTTCTTTGGAAGTTTTGCTAGATTTTAAATATTCATGTCAATTTTGCATTCATTGTTCTGTCATTTTAATGAAGTTTCTCCCTCAAATTTTTGGAATCCAGGGAAGGCTGGTCCTAGTAAACTTGAGGTTTCTCCTGTTTCTCGGGAGGAGCAATCATTGTTAATTTGTAGTTCCTCATGTCTCCTGTGGACACACACGTTACCCCCACTTGAAAAACATAGTATTAAGATGTTGCTCATAAGGACTTTACCATAAAGTTAGGAAATGGTGTTTCCTTGGTGTACTGTGGGTGTCCTGGGAAGGGAGGTGATGGCTGGGCCTGTATCCACTTCGTGTATCACGAAGGGGAATTTTCCCTTGGGCTTTGAAGGAAGGGAGTCCATGCAGCAGCCTGAGGAAATGAAGAGAGGAAGACCTCCCAGTCTGAAAGAAGGGGCCTACAATTGCCTAAGCAGTGTGGCTGGAAGATGGGGTGAGAGTAACTGAAGACGAAGATGGAAGACACACACAGACAACGTTTTTTAGCCTGAAATGCAAACTAAGGAATTTGGTCTTCATATAGTAGTCAATGAATCTTTAGCACGTAAGCAATTTTTTAAATAAAATCAATGTGAAAGCCTAACAGACACTTCTTTAAACATATTTATTTCAGCAGTTTGTGAACTTTCCTTACAAGCCAATCAGTGAAAACAAGAGTATTTTGATAAAAGCAAAAATTGACTGTGTTGGTTTTAGATGACAGCTGCCATCTTCTTGGCCTCCATATCCAGCTGATTTTTTGTATTTTCTTTTGATTTCACAGTGTCTGGAAAATCTTGATTTGTGTAGATAATTTATATAATTGAAAAAATATACTTTACTAGTTTATTTAGCAAACTCAAGATAATGCAGTTATTTCTTCCTTTAATGAGTTCCAGCAGAACTTCCCCACTCTTCGTGGCTGAAGTACACGTAATGACTTCCTTCAAAAAATTAGAGTATCCAAAGTAGGGGGAAGTGAATGGCATTATAGTGGAGAATCTAGACAGACACTACTTTACCCAGGTGATTGTCATCATCAGTCATGGTTAGTCATATTGATACTCTGTGCCCTGGATATGATATAAAGAGACTGGCACTTCACCTCTCTGGTCTCCTGCCCAAAAGCTCTCTCAACCTGAGAAAAACATCAGACAAAGCCCAGTAGAGGACCATTTTTCAAAATATTTGATCAATATTTCTCAAAACTGTCAATGTCATCAAAAACAAAGGAAGAGAGAAGCTATCACAGACTTGAGGAGACCAAGGAGACATAATAACTAAATGTAATGTGGCATCTTGGATGGGAACCTCAGACTTAAAGGGCACATTAGTTTAAAGCCATAAATCTAAGTCTGAATAAAGTAAGCAGTTTAGTTATTAATAATGTATCAGTAACAGTGCACTGATTTTGACTAAGCTACACTATCAAGGTAAGACATTATTTACAGGGGAAACTGCTTTTGGGTTATATGGAAACTTAGTACTTAACTATATTTGCAATTTTTCTGTAAGTACACAACTATGAGAGAGCGAGAGCAAGGCCCATGCCTGGAAACTGTTACTGAAGTAGATGGGCCGGGAACAGAACAGTGCAAGCATTGTACCTCTTAACCATGAGTACTGATTTCCCGGGGCTCCCTTAATGAATTACCATGAAATGGTGAGCTTGAAACAGCAGAATTTACTCTCATACAGTTCTGGAGGCCAAAACCCCAAAATCAAAGTGTCAAAACGATCTCACTCACCTCTGAAGGTTCTAAGGGAGAACCCTTTTTTGCCTCTCCCAGTTGTGGGCGGTGTCCTGGCTCTCCTTGCAGGTCTTTGATTTGTAGATGTGTAGCTCCAACCTCCAACCTCCAACCTCCAACCTCCAACCTCCGCCTCTGTCTTCACATAGCTTTCTCCCCTATGTTTTTATTTTCTCCTTTTTGTCTCTTATAAGACACTTATTAAATTTATGGCACCTAATCCAGGGTGCTCTTATTTTGATATTACCTTAATTACTTCTTCAAAGATCCTTTTTCTGCCCATTATGAATTTCTAGGTATGCAGGGAGCACTCTTCAACCTACTTACACCATGCTGTCTGCATAAGATACATGGCAAAAGCATGGCAAAAAAATCCTGCAGGAAAATAATTAGCTGGACAAATGAACATGATAGTAGTATATCAAATATTAGAATTGTCAAATTTTATTATAACAATAAAAAGTAATTATTGTTGATCTTTCACTATATGCTAGGCACTGATGTGAGTGCTCTCTATATATTCTCTCTCTTAAGCTTCATATTTCAGTTATTCTTGGTTTATAGGTGATGAATCTGAGGCCCTGAGTAATGAAGAAACTTGCCTAAAGTCACAGAGCTGGTACATTTTAGACCTGTGTTAAAAGCATTTATGGCAGTTAAAATGTTGCAAATAAAATGCATATCACACATTTGTAGAAGTCCTGAATCCCTCTGTCGAACCTCAGGGTTCCACTTTAAGGCTTAAAGCTCTGGAGTGGTGGCAGGCATTGAATGTTTTTCAGTTGCTTGAGGTGAAGATTTATCAGTCCATGTTGCTGGTGGTTCCTTGTGACTGAGATTGGTTGTGCTTTTTTAATGGAACAGGATATCAGGTAAGATTCCATCTCAATTATCCAGCTGTCCTCCAATCAATTCTTACCTTCTCTATTTAAATTGCTATTTTTACCCTAAAATTTTACTTTCTTATTTGAGTTTCCCTCTTAGTAGAGTAAGTTCCTGCCTATTCCCCTTGCATATGCCCACACATGCCTTGTTATCCATTTGTGTTTGAACAGAAAGTCTTAAAAATTCTCTTAATAATATAAAGGCTTATAAACTTTACTACAAGCTAATGTAGCATTTCTAGAGGCTAGTAAAATATGTAGCTACCAAGTAAATGCATATAATGAAGTAAGTGATTTAAATAGAACAATTAGCAGATGGCAGGAACAATTATATATTCATATTCCTGGCCAACGACATTTGGTAGATATAATTACCTTACAGGTGTTAACTGCCCTTCTATCATGAAATGAGACATCTCTGAAGACTAGTAAGGCATAGTTAAATGACTGATAGCCTCAAATTAGCAAAAATTCTATTGGCTCATTTTTCAGACATGAATCAGAAAGCTAAATTCAGTACTTGGAGTCTAGTGCTAAGTTCAGAAAAAAGTGGAACTTAAACAGTAGAACAGGTGTGGTGCAATCTTAACGTTGATTGCTGGGAGGAGGAAAAAAGCCCTGAACATTAAAAAGACATTTAAATTCACTCAACATTTGGAAAGCACAAAGTCCAAAAAGTCAATCATTTGGGGAAAAGGAAGCAGCTGTTATGAAGAATTCCTTTGAGTTTTTTAAAATTACCTGAGCTCTTATGGAAAACAGAATTGCTATACCATTTTCAAAAAAAAGTTTTGATGTAGATAAGTTTGCATATTTTTCTTTATAGCCTTAAGGATTATTATATTAGAATAAGAAGAAAATTAATTATTTTAGCTTAAGAAGAAAGCATTAAAATAATATTTCATGTTTTAATCACTTTGACCAGAAATATTTGAAAACATAGGTAGCCAAATATACACAAATTATAGGTCATTGAAGTATTATCACTTCAATTTGATTTCTGTATTGTGAAGAATAAACATTTATTACTTTATTTAACATATCTAATTACAGCATTAGACCAAGAAAGTATTAAGTCTTGAGTCCCCACTGGAAAAGATCCCTAATGTCTGATTAAAATGGGAAGATTTCGTCACTTCTTTTCTCTCTTCTACTCAACTACAAAATCACATTTTTGTATACAACTTTAATTTGATTTTGTAATTTTGAATTGAATCTCTAAATTGAGCTGTATTCAGCATCAGCGTAATTTTTTTTCAAGTCAAGATTTTAATTTTTGTTTTTTGTGTTTTTACAAAATAGGGGTTTCACAACTATTTTTTACGACATTGAACAACCCTATGACTCACAAGTATCTTATTTATTGCTGGATAATAGTTATTTTTCAATAAATAATTTTGATTCATAAAGCCTATTTTATATAACTGTTTACTACATTCTTCTCTTTCAATTCTGTAGAAAAAAAATAGAATGGAGTTTTTATCTAAAAGGAAAAAACACTATTTAATTCAGTACTTTAAAGTATATTGTTTGTTAACATACTTTTAAAATTGTAAACTTGTCCAACTAATATACAGAGACAGATTGTTATGGGGGGAAATGTGTATTATATTATATTACTTTTTTCTTTTTAATGAAAAGTTTTATTTTTAGTAATTTAAATGTTATTTTATTGAAATATTTCATGATTTTTCTTTAGTATTATACTCCCTATATAACAGATATAGTCAAGTACATGTTGCATACTTTTCCTAAAAACAGTTAAACTAAAAAATAGGGGTTTTGACATCTGTTGTCAGAGTTATTCTCCAAACAAACCTTATGCATTAATTGTCATATTTTTCTTGTGTAGGTAAGAAATTATACTTTTCTGTCTTGATCATGGAGAATACTTAACAAGTAGAAAAACTTTTCCACACATACATAAAATACAATCATTAGCACACCCTTCACTCTTACCTGGTTTCTAGGTTGTATGTTTGGTAATGTCTTAGTACTAAAAATTGTCACTTCACCCATGTGGCCGTGTGTATCCAGTTGTCTTTTTGATAGATTTTGATGAGTGAAATTACTGTATTCAAAAGAAGTGAGTTGAAATTGAGGTAAAAATTTATCTTCAGTGACACTCTTGTTTTAAATTGGAAACAGCTCAGAAGTTTCTGATCTGGAAATTTTTTTAAAAATGGAGGAGGAGGAGTTTCAGAATGTAGAAAATCTTCCACATAGAAGACCTTTAGGAGTAATAATTTCAAATATTTCTTAAAATTATGAGCTAACTACCGAAGTCATTTTTAAGATTATAGTCTCAAAGGGGGAAGGGTCAAGTCAAGGAATGTGGACAAAGGACCCATGGACAGAGACAACAAGGGTGGGGATTGAATGTGAGAGTTGGGGCTGCTCAGGGCAGGGAAGAATAATGACAGGAAAATGGGGACAACTGTAATTGAACAACAATAAAAATAAATAAATTTTAAAAAGAAACCACATCTATGAAAAGAGTATATTGCATAGAAAAAGACTAGAATTGGTATACAATAAAGTAATAGTAGTCATCCTTGAAAGCAGAGTTAAATATAAAATTATGAGAACAAAATAATATAAAAATGAAAATTTTCTTGTAAACTAGGTAAGAACATTTACTTTAGTTAATTTTTTCAGATTTTATTGCATTAAATGCCGAAGAGTCAGAGTTCTTCCTGAAATACAGCGCCCTTGGACAAAATATTGAATCTTATTTCTAGTATGGAGAGAACCATAAGAACAGTTTCATTTAATGTTCAGTAGGAAGTCCAAATTGGTTTTTACCTTTTTAAAAATCATTGTTTGTTATACAAAGTTTGGAAGCAAAGAAAAATAGAAGAATTTCATATTGTTGTGGTTGGAGTGAACAAAAATGACATGTAAAGCACTTAAGTGCCTGGCCTACCGTTATTGCCCACTGCCTGCTGCCAGTGATTCATTGTAAAAGTTTTCCACTAGTTTGGTTTAAAGGTGGGAAGGTCTAACATCATATATTAGATGCCTACAAAGCCTGTCTGATAAGCATTGCAGTGACTGGTTTTCCATTGTGCTTAGGTTCGTCATGGTGTTGAGAAGTTAGTGTGGAATCAGGAAAAATCACGAAGGAGAAACCTGTGTAAAGCTGAAGTGTTCCGTTTTGGGGATAAACTCAAGTTCGTCCTTGAGTAAATTTACTTTCCTAGCTATAATTTTTTAAATAGCTTTAGCTTCTTCTTGAAAATAACTGCCAAATCAGCACTACCATTTGAAATAAATCCTTTGAGAAAATATTTTCAAGCAACTACTATGTAGCTCTGGATTTTTAAATATACCTAAATGTTTTCTGAAATGTATTTTAGCAAGCAGGTAAACATTAAAACCTCTTATATATTAAGAGACTTTATATTTTTCGTTTGGAGAATAAAATTGATAACAATCTATTTAAAACAGAGTGTCATTTTGGTCTTTCAAATTTTAATTTAAAAGAATAATTATAAAAAACTATAAGTTTTTTTAACCAAGTTACAATTTTTTGTCTAGTGATATTTCAATGGCATTTTTTTGAAATATGATTTTGTTACTGGAGAAAATCAAGCCTGCTTTACCAACATAGTAGATTTCATTTAATTAATGGGTCATGTCTGGTAGATGGATGAAATGTAAAGTTACTCACGTCACTCTAACTTGTTTGCCTGACTTTTTCAAAGTGACTGATTTATATTGTTAGAGCACTTTAATAATGTTTCTAGCTATTCTGTTCAAGGTTAAATAGACCTTTTTTCTGAGAGAAATTTACTCAATGAAGTGAATTGGCAAAAGTTACGTATGGAGAAAGGAAATGCTTATTGTGGTTTAGAATTTCTGAGAAGGCTTTTTATAAGATAGAAGTAAGGAAAGCTAGTGACAAAGGGCTGACAGGAAAATTTCCCTCTCATAAAACCGTGGAATGGATAGGAAGCATGCCCAGAAATAAATGGCTGTTTTCTCAAATGGAAAGAAGTTAATAGGGGATGTCCTTAGGATCAGTTTGAATACCGATGGTATTAAATCTGTTAATGATTTGGAAGACAAACTAGAGAAGTTTTGCTAGTGTCATCATTTAATTTACAGTAAAAACAGGGAAAAATTAAGAACACAGCTAAAAATAAAAATTGCATTTACAAACATTCATAGAAAGAGACAATTCCATACATTTGACTGTCCTATACTTGCATGTAATTGACACAAAGGAAATTGATCCAGGAAAACTTAAAGCTTTATTGTTAATGTAAGAGAATAAGTGATATAAAATTTAGCTTTTTTCTTGCTTTTCTGAATTGTATAACCTATATACATCAAAATAAACCTCCATACTAAAGAAAAATGTATTAGAGAAAAATTTATATACATACCAAAATCGTATTTAGAATAGAACTGTTTGTTTTGTTTTACTTCTCTGCATAGTTACTTCCACAATTGGGACTGGACAGCTGGCACTAGTACCATGGTATTTGTGCAAAAGAGACATGCCACAATGCAAGTCCAGAGACCTCAGTTTACTGCCTTTTGATGCAAATGAAGTCATTGATCCCTTTTTTGGAAAGCCTGCTGCATAGAAGACAATCTGGGGTTTTTTGAATTATACATCACTACGATTATTATTTATTAACATGTTGTTTGCCTATAAACATTGTTGTAGTTGAAAAACTTTTGTTTATGGGTGATTCCTTCTGCTTTCCACACTGAGACAACCTCTTTGTGGTGTCCGTAAATGTTTTGGCTCTTGGAATGTACTTACTCAATCTTAGCTTAATTAATTAAGTACTTAGTGTACTTAATTAAATAGCTTAATTATAAAATACAAGAAGCTTTATTACAATATGAATGCTTATATTCTAAGAACTAGACAATATTTATTTGAAGTATAGCTCTTAATTGATAAAGATAAAGTATATTTACTTAGAGAACATGGCAGTCTGTGAATATAGCTGATTGTAAAATGACATCTTTGGGATATACCTATTTCTCTTTGCAGTCAAACTTAAAATTAATTTGAGTTGCTTCCTTCTAAAGTTTGAAAGTCTGTAAAACTAAAATATTACAATATTTTTATAGTATTACCTAATCAATTCCTTATGACTGCATACCATTCTTTGTATTTGTTTTTGCAATAAAAATACATTTGCACGTTTGTGAGAGTAAATTAAGGGTATATTAAGGTGGGAGAGTAAAAAAATATAAGCATTGCATGGCACATTCAATTATTTCCCATTTCTAGTACCTTTCAAGTAAGACTTGTTCAACATAAGAGCATGTAAATAATCAGATTTTTAATTCTAAGCTCAAATCTAATAATAATATATGCTTATAGACCTGTTTTTCAAAACCCTTTCTATATATTACTCCAATTACAATTATGTATCCACCTTGGGAGCTACTATGAGATAGGGGTTAATATTCCCACATTATTGATAAAAAGAGATTCTTTTCTCCTATCTCTGTGTAAATATGTATATTGTATCTGAGTGTAGTTAACTGGAACAACACCATAGGTACATGTCCTGTCCATCTTTTTATAACTATTATACTTAGAATTTTCTCCTGTGTAATTGTAATTGAGGGGAAGACAGAACTGTGGAGGTAAAGAGATTTGTTAGGAGACTATTGTGAGTCACACTCCAGAGCAGTAAGGAGTTGCAGCTTGACTTGCTAAGTGTAGAGAAGTTGGGGAAATCCCGGTATATCCAGGGTGGCTCGGGTTTGAGTAAGTGGGTGGGCAGCTATAGAAGGGAACCAGTTCAGAAAAGGGGGTTAGGGAAAGAACATGACTGGTACTAACATGGTTTTGAGTTGCATGGAAGAAATCAAACTGCATTTACCCAGTAAATTAGGCTGTTCTAATTCACTACTAAAGGGAAAGGAAAAATATATGGTCTCTGAACTCTATTTGCTAAACTATATTTAGACACTATGTTTAAAAGAGTCTTAATGAATTATTAAGGGAGATTATGACTCCTCTTCCCCTGGAGGACTTTTTAAGTACACAGAAGCATTTGTCTGCTGTGTTTTGAAAGTGGTCTTTCCAAGGGAAGGGGGTTGCCAGCCCAGCTAACCTGTCAAGAACTCTCCCCAAGCTTTCAACCTGTGATAAACTTATGTTTGTGTTGACTCTGTCACATGCTTCTAGTGAACCACAGCTTTTATAAACAAATGTTTTCCCTTTGCCAAACCCATACTCATTTGTTGTAATTTACTTAAATATCCCTTCTGTGTCATAAGATTAGATGCTGAGATCTCATATTAATGTAAAAAGCACTAGTTCTTTAATAGCATCTTTTTAATGTTTTCATTCAAGAAAGTTATGACATATACTTCAACAAACTGTATCATATATAATAGTATTAAAAGCTTACTTTTTTCATCTTTTATCCCATTCCCTTCATTAAATTTTTCTTCAGTGTGAACCAAACCAAGTGCAAAAAGTAAGGACTTGGTGTCATTACAATAAAATACAAATAAACAATGGTATATCAAAAAGTTTGAATATTAAGTTTAAAGTTAATTTCTAAAAATCATTTCTTTGATAAGCAAATCTGTAACTACCCCTTTTGTCTGGTTCATCAAGATTTACTTCGCCATGTTAAAAAATGGACCATGAAAGCCCTAGGTGGTGTGACGCAATGAATTGAGTTCCAGCCTGTGAACTAAAGGGTTGCTGGTTAGATTCCCAGTCAGGGCACATGCCTGGGTTGCCAGCCGGGTCCCCAGTAGGGGGCACCCAAGAGGCAACCGCACATTGCTGTTTCTCTCCCTCTCTTTCTCCCCTCTTCTCTGTCTAAAAATAAATAAATAAAATCCTTTAAAAAATGGATCATGAGAGCAGTAATTTGAGGAACAAATTTATTAAAACTATAAAGCCTTTAGCAATATTATCACCTCCATCTTCACAGCTGAAATTTAGCATTCATTTAGTCATTAGTCATTTATGGATACACCTGCTATGTATTAGACATCATGCTAGGTTCTGGCAATACAAAATGAAAAAGAGATGTTCACATTCCAGCAGTAGAAACAAGCATGTAAACAGAATTTAAAAGCATAAGTCTCTTGATATTTGTATCAAAAACCATTATAAAGGCGTCTTTCTGAGCAAGGAGAAGATGTGGGATCAGGGTAGGTAGGGTTCCTGGAGAACGTCTTAACTAGGAGATATTAACAGATGGCTGGGGGGATTTAGCCAGATGAAACAGGAGAATGAGCAAGCAGCTATCAGGGAGAGACATATATCAGAGGAAAGAGCAAAAACGGCATCACTTAGGGGAGAAAAATGCATGTGGATATGCAGATAGCTTGGTGTTCCAGAAACATGAAGAGGGAGACTGTGGTGAGCAGACAGAGAAGGGTAAGCAGAGCCTGGATCAATGAGGATATTATATACATTGTTAAGGAATTTCAACTTTACCCAATAGATCAGTGTTATTCACAACGTTGGTACCTACAGGTGACATAAAGGATTTTATTGTAACTTGGAAAACTCTGTTATAGGTACATTTTTAAGTAAAAGGAAAACTATTTTAAATTAAAAGTGATATTTGTTTCATTTCATTAAAAGTTATTAATTTCAATTTTCATTGTTACTTGTTAGTAGACTTAAGATGAATATTCTTCAGAAACATCTTAAGTTTTATATCCAGTCTGCATTTAAACTCTTCTTTGTTGTAGCTTAGTAAGCAAGTACTAACTCATAATTATAAGTCAGTGCCAATGAACTCTAGCAAGTGCTTGGAGACTATCAATTCTGGATGTTTGGATGTAATATGGACCAGAAATGACAAATAGATACAGTATTGGAAAGTTCTTTTTAGCAAACTGTCAAGGTCTAAATTGGCAAGCATATCCTACTTAGAAGTCAGGAAGTTAAGTGTTAATCTTAGGATGTAATGGCAAATTGATTTTAATATACCCTTTCATTGAATCAAGGACTAGAAATTATTTTTTCATGTTTTGGTGCAGCATTGGATATGTTTTTAAATGTACCTAACACTAGGACAGCAATCTCTTTTTCTAAAAATATAGAAAATGATTATATGTTGAATTAGATTAAACTTGTAGTGACTGTGTTATTTGCATCACGATTCAGTCATTTTAAAGAATCTTTCTGATGCTCAGAATTAAACATGGTGATTATTCTAGCCCTGCCATGATAGATTTAGATTATTTAATAAATTGAATATTTCTGAAATTGGGTTATTTAGGCATGCCTCTTGAAGTCATTGAAAAGGTCTTTAATAGCATGGTCAGCGTCAGGAAGAAACGTGTTTATCATCACATCCTTTATTTTGGATTTTGGAAACCCATGTGAACTTTTTTCCACTCAATAGCACGCCACAGCATGGTTAGGCAGTCTCGTATTCATTGCCCATTTCACTGTATACATGGGAAATACAAGGCGATTATATTCAGTTTTATTATTTCCTTCAATACTGAAACAATATCAGGTAGCATTATGCTTAACTCTTTGCTGTTCTCAGTGAATAAAGTACCTGCATGGACATTTGAGCTTTATTTCATTCTCTTTTCAAAGTGCCAGCTTTCCCTTCTGCATCCATAGCTGTGTCCTGCGTGTATTGAATCCACCGTCTTGTTCTTGCATCTTTGCATATTCCTGGTTCCCAAATTTATGGAGCATTGTTTCCTCAAGCTTATTCCACACATCCATGAAGAGTGTCTCCTGGGCATGTCTGTGACTTGTTCAGCTGTTAAATGGAACTGCATCCAAGAGACACATTGCTCCTCCAGGTTGACATTATGTGGTATCTAACAACAGTGTTTATTGATGTAGACATTTTGCCAATAGCTTTTACTGATTTTTGAGAGTATAGTATTTATTATTAATTTTCTCAGGGGTATTAGAAGCCTTTCAGAGAGTGTGT
>PVKM010020462.1:0-23344 GCA_004027735.1 Carollia perspicillata | reverse complement strand
TAGAAAATATAATGATATCAAATTTAAACCTACTTTTTAAAAAAGATTTGAATTTTACAGCATAATTTGGATTTTTAAGTAAAAAAAATTAAAAACACACATGCTGTCTATATCTCCTTTATACATAAAGCATACCCAAAACTAACTTGGAATTTGCAGGTTACAAGTGCCTGGAGATGTCTTGGAATTTAATAAACAATTTTCTTCTTTTGCTTTTAAATTCTTCGTAAATGCTCTAAAACACAAATAAATGTATGTATGATAAGACACAGCAGAATAAAAATTATTGGATGATATCTCTGCTAGTATCATACAATAAAATACCTTTTTGCTTACACTGACACTTGAAGTATATTTTTTATTTCTGAAATAAGAATCAAAAGCACGTTTCTTATCCCTTGAAATGAATGTTGTCCAGTGGTTTGGAGTGAAAGCTCCCAGCGCACACACAGGGCTCAGCAGAACTGCTTTCACTCGGTGCCTTGTCCTGAGGCTGGTGGAAATTATCACTGCACCGAGTATGAAAATGCTATTCCATAGCTCATGGCACAATATTCTTTCTAGGACGACTTATGGATATTCTTCTAATTCTAGCATCAGAAATACTTTTTTGCATCTCTCAAGCAACTGCTTTCTATATTTTATTATTTGTTTTTATCAGTGAATTGAGTGCGGGCCTTCGAACTAAAGGATTGTGGTTCGATTCCCAGTCAGGGCACATGCCTGGGTTGCAGGCCAGTTCCCAGCAGGGGATGCACAAGAGGCAACCACACATTGACATTTCTCTCCTTCTCTCCTTCCCTTACCCTCTAAAGATAAATAAATAAAATCTTAAAAAAAAGATTGTTTATGTTTTATTATTAGTTTTTAATCTTATGGTCCCTGTGACTTTTCTACTGCGCCTATTTACACCACCGAGTGGAGAAATCACGGGTCAGGGTCATTCCTGGCATGGGTATAGGGCTTTGCATTATGCTTTGGGTACTAACTTCACTTCCATTTCCACATAACTTACTCTCCTGTTCCTAGCTTATTCCCTTGTATTCTCTGAAATTGTCCTTTTCTGAATAAAGGTTTTTTATTAACTTGTTTCATAACTTTGTCAGCAATACTAAATCTTTTCTAGGACAAACTGAAGCATAAATAAATGTTTAACCTATCTTTTCATTGGAACACAGTGAAGAATACCCACTATTATAATCAAATGGACCTTAAAAATAGTCAGTTTCAGGTCAGTAGCCATTTAACTGAATTTTCTAAAGCTCAAGTTTAGGTCTAATTCATTTAAAATACACCTACTCCATTTTATCCCTTGGATAACAGAATGATCTAATAGATTTCTGTTATTTTTCTTTTTTCAGACATCAGGTGGATATCAAGTTAAAAGTCTGAGTGGGATCTGTCATGCCTAGTAACACTATGATTGTGTTATTTATAATCTCTGTCCGTCCTCAAATCTAATTTAATACAGTTTGTGTACAATTTTATTTAGGAGCAGCTTTCAGAACTGTGCTAAAAAGAAACCCCAAACCAACTAATTCAAAACTGGTAGCAGTCCCCACACCCACATCTTGCCTCGAAGGAAGCGTGACAGGAATCTCAACAAGTAAGCTACAGAAAGTAAGGTCACACCCAGCATTTGCCCAGTGCCCACCGTGTTCCAGGCACTGTTCTAAGGGCGTTAGATACATGCAATCATCTATGTCTCAAACAAATCTCATTTCACAAAACGAGAATGATTAAGGGTATTTTCTATTTGTTCGAGCTTCCTTGACTAGGAAGTGGACAAGCCTGGATTCGGAAGCATGCTTTGAGGCCAGCTGGCTTCCTCATTCTCTGGTCCATGGCAGTTGCTTGTGCTGGGGGAACCAGTGGGGACAAATACAGATTTATAATGAACACAATCCTCCTCGTTTTTTCCCCCCTTAGGACAGCCTAGATGAACTATTCTTTGGATCAGTTAAAACAGCTTTATGAGCCCTGACCAGCATGGCTCAGGGTCAGTTCTGGGTCATGGCACATGCCTGGGTTGCAGGCCAGATCCCCTGGTTGGGGCGCATGCAAGAGGCAACTCATGGATGTTTCTCTCACACAACAGGTGTTTCTCTCCCTCTCTTTCTCCCTCCCTTCTCCTCTCTCTAAAAAGTAAATTTAAAAATCTTAAACAAACAAACAATTTTATGGGGTATATTTTATATACCATAAATTTCACCCATTTACACAGCCATGACACCATCAACACAACCAGGTTTTACAGCACCTCCATCACCTCCTCACCTTTTTTGGAGCTAAGCTCTGCTCCCACCCCTGGTCCTAGGCAACTTACTTCTGTCTCCATAGTTTTGTCTTTTTTACAAATGTCATATAAACAAAATCATACAGTCTTTTCTTTTCTGTCTGGCTTTTTTCACTTTGCATGATATTTTGAGATTTATTTATATTAGAAGTTTGTTTCTTTTTTGAATTTCACTTCGTTTTATTGTGCTTCACAGAGGTTGCAGTTGTTTACAAATTGAAGGTGAGACACTCCACCAGCAAAAGGATTATGACTTGCTTTATTGCAATACTCATTTTACTATGATGGGCTGGAAGCAAACCCACAATATCTCCCAGGTATGCCTGTACTAAATTTGATGCAATCCTTCATTAATTTCACTGCAAAACATATAGCTTTTCCTAAGCCTTGCCCACAACTAGAGTCAAATGATTAGTCAAAAGACTTGCAAATCTTCCAAACTGGCATGAAGGTACTAGTTTTATACAAGGCAGTGAAGGGGAAGTTAAAATTAACTACAGGAAATTCTTTTTTGGGACAAAGTTGAAGAGAATTCTGAATATATCAATATTGATTTAATTTGAGGCATTTGATGACAAGTTTATGTGGTAATTTCAAAGAAAAAGATAAAATATGTCATTCAGCAGTGGTTAAAAAAACTACAGATACAAGGAAATAAAAACCACTTTTAGGAGAGGAAAAAATGTAGCTGGATATTCAATGTATATATATTCCAACTGTGAATTTAAAATCATATTGTCAGTTGTCCAAAGCAGCTTGAATTTAAAATATATGCTATGAAATTGTACAAATATTTTCTGTTAAGGGCTGAAAAAAACCAGTGCACTACTATGCTACTTTGCTTCCCAAACTACCTTGACCTACAGACAACAAGCAACAAGTTTGAGAGACTAAAGTCAACCTGCCTTAGGTGGAAATCCCATCAAGAAAAGCTTCAGTTATAAAGTACACAAATTTCAAAGTAAATCATAGCATCTTCTCTTTATATATAACTTAGCAAAACCTTAATTAAGTGGCCAAGTACATTGCTACTGGCTTTAGATCTTCCAATAAATGCACTACTCTTTTATTGGTCTGAATGAATAGAAGTATGGCAAAACAAACGCCACTTACTTTTAAAACACACAGTCCTCTCAGATTGAAGTGGAGGGTACAAGAAATCCAACCCTTAACACCCTTTAAAGAAAATGAGAGCTAAATCTGTTTCTGATTTGAATACAGATTCTATTTTTCAAACCCCTCAAATAACTGGGAAAATATGAGGCTATTTCACATAAATCACAAATTGAGTGGAAGCATTATAAGTGATATATAAAGAAGAATTTACTTAAAAAAAGACTCAAAGGAGTGATATTTTAAGTCAAGATTTCAAATACAAAAGTGTTTTATGTTGCTTAATCACCCAGACCTTCATATGCTCCTTATTTCACAGTTACGGATTTGGCAAGGTTGGGGGAAGTCAGCATCATAGCCTCTAAGCCATCAACCATAAGGGCATCATGCTAAGAATGCCCTGCAAGCAGCCCACTGAGTGGGACACCTCATTGTTCTTTTTGTGTTCTCGATGGTCTTGGTATCTTCCCATCACAAATCGCCACTGGGCGTCCCTGGCTATCAACCACCTGATGAAGAGCATTCTGGCTCTTGGCTTAAGTGTGGTCTCACATGACGATCCTGAGGACAGGCATCAACTTATCCACCAAAGCCAAGAGCTGTGTTTCAATTCACCAGCGAGAATGCCTTCAGAGTGCATGTGATTTCTTTGATGTTTAGTGTCCCTTCAAGACAAGTAGTGCAATGATAGCCACATCCCATTATCAAGACTGACATCTGGTGATAAAGTTCTGTTACCAGTTTCTGAATTTCATCATCCACGCTCAGTGCTTCCTGAATCAAATCGGGCAGCAGCTTCAATCCAAGCATGATCTCTTGGCATCTCTCCTGCATGGAGATCTTGTCATCACACATCATAAGGGCAAACATTACCAGAGATACAGACTGGCTGGTGTGAGCCTTTGTTTTGGCCATGCCAATCTCAGGCTAAGGACTAGTGTGAACTGCCCACAGCGTTTGTGGTCCCCACCGTCACAGCTCCTCTCTTAATACAGTACTGAAGACCCATCAGGGTAAATGCTGTCTCACTTCATTGACTAATGAAAAAGCAAAAATCATATTGAAAAACTGGTATGTTTCTATCCAGGGAATCACTGGATATAAACTACCATCACAGGCTACTCAGTCACCATTTTGAGAACTGGCCGTGTTGCTACACCAGCATGATAGTTGTCCCACAAGCAATAAAAATCAGAAGCCCGGCCCTGGCTGGTGTGGCTCAGCCGACTGAGTGCTAGGCTGTGAACTGAAAGGTCATGGGTTTGATTCCCTGCCAGAGCACATACCTGGGTTGCAGTCCAGATCCCCAGTAGGGGGTGTGTGAGAGGCAACTGATGGATATTTCTCTCCCTCTCTATCTTTCTCACTTCCCCTCTCTCTAAAAATAAAAAAGAATAAAAAGCCAGCAGCTCTGGGTCTCCTTCAAATGACCCAAATTCACAGTAGAGTCATCAAAGCTGACTCTTCCTCTCATTGTGTTCACAATTGACTCTGGCTGCTCAAAAATTTTCTTCTGCATAAATGAACTGAAGTTCCCCTTCATAATTTGCTGGAGCTCCATTTGGAGGATTTGCAGAGCTCTCCCAGGGTGATTTCCCTGACTTTAGTTTAATTCAATGGATAGAAAGATAGCCATCTACCACCTCAGCAATACAATCATCTTCAAGAAAGGTGATTGATGTGTTCCATGACAGCACTTGCATTGGAAGCAAAGTAATACCCCCAGTGCTTTTTCTTCAACAGGGAAAAAGCAAGTTGTGCTGTCAGTTGGAGCACTAGGGGAATCTCTGCACATTGTCCGAGATGGCAGCAGGGAGAGGTTCTCACCCTGAGCACACTGAAAGCTAGAAATATGAATGGATAGGGCCCAAGCCCCCCTGGAAAAGCCAAAAATATAAATGGATAGGGCCTGAGGCTCTGAAAGCTAGAAAAATGGATAGGGCCTTGAGCACAGGAAAACTAGAAGCCTGAATAGATAGAGCCTGGAGCCAAAAGCTAGAAAGATAATTGGATTAGGAAAAAACCCCTCCCTTCCCTACACCTGTAAGAACCTGGGGCTTGAGCAGGGAGATGGAGATGGTGTTTGAGATGGGAGTCCAGCATTCTCCCAGGCTGTATAAACCTCTTTTCCTTTTGCACCAGCACCTGCCTCATGAGTTTGGCTTTTTGTGGTAACAGGCCATTGAACCTCATTTTAAAAAAATTTTTGTTCATTAACAAGATGGAAGTTTCTTTCTTATTTTTGCTTGTTCTGTTGTATATTGGAATTTGATGAACAGAGAGTTTAATGAGAGTTAAAAAGAGAGTTCCACTTTGTACAACAATCAATAGAGTGCTATCTCATCTTGTGTCAACTGCTTGGCCAGGAAAATGAACACTTTTACTAAATACAAGTGCAAAAGTACCTCCCAATTGTTGGATAGCTCTTTCCACCAAGGTGGTAAAACTGCTGTCTTGACTTTCTCAATTGCCACACATGTACTTAACAAGTTTGGCAATAATCTTTGTGTCTGTTTCAGCTTCAAAGTCATAGCCTTTGCTTTCGAAAAACTTTTTCGAGTTTTTGTGGTTGGTGATGATTCCATTGTGAATAACAATAAGTTCATTATTTTTATCAGAGTGTTGAGGATGGCCATTGATCAGGACTGGGTTTGCCATGTGTTGCCCAATGAGCTCTTCCAAAGTGTACATCAAATTTTATAACCAAATCCATATACCCTGCTGTTTGTGAACTTCTTCATCCAGTGCTTTTACTTTGCTTTTCTTCTTCATGAGCTGGATTTTGCAGGCACTGACTTCCCAGTCTTTTTCATTGCCTCCATCAGCTCCCACACCAGCAGAATCACATCTTTTGTATTCCAGTTTCTGAAGGCCTTTGACTAGGGCCTCCAAGATTTCTCTCCTTGTGCAAGGGGCATGGTAGTTTAAGTGAGCAAATATATTGCACACGATGCAGAAGGCATGATCCACAAGGCAAGTGGTGAGCAGCTGGCCAGGCTAGGAGCAGACTTGAACCTGGGGGGCTAACTGAGGGCTTGGGGTCCAGTTTGTTCCTCTTTTAAAAAATTGCTGAGCTCTATTCTATTGTAAAGATATAGCACGATTTGTTTATTCATTCGCCAGTTGATGGACATTTTGGTTATTTCTAGTTTTTGACTATTATGAATAGTGCTGCTAGGAATATATGTATACCAGTCTTTGTGTGGACTTTTATTTTCATTTCTCTTCCCAGGAGTAGAATTGCTGGGTTAAATGGTAGGTGAATATTTAACTTTAAAACACTGCTATACTGTTTTCCAAAGTGGCTATTCTAGTTTACATTGTCAAGGGTTCTAATTTTTCCACATTCTCACCAATACTTGGTTTTGTCAGTGTTCTTAATTACTCTAATTACTAGTGTAATTTTAAATACTCTAGTGGGTGTATAGTTGACATTTCATTGCCCTAATGAGGGTGGACATCTCATGTAATTGTTGGCTATTTGCATATCTTCTTTTGAAGTGTCTTGTCAAATATTTTGCCCATTAAAAAATGGGTTGTATGTCTTCTTATTATTGAGTTTAATTGTTTTTTTAATTTTAAAATTACAAATGACATTCAATATTATTGTATATTAGCTTCAGATGTATAGCAGAGTGGCTAGATATTTATATAGTTTATACAGTAATCCTCTGAGTAAGTCTACTACATACCTGGCATCATACGTAGTTACAATACTACTGCCTATATTTCCTGTGCTGTACTTTATATTCCTGTTGAGTATTATTTTTTATAAGACCAAGAAATTAATTAATTAATCAATTATTTTTATCCTCACCTGAGGACATTTTCTTCATTGCTTTTAGAAAGAGAAGAAGGGCGAGAGCAATCAATGCAAGAGAGAAGCATTGATTGGTTGCCTCCCCAGACTGGGGATTGAACCCATTACCTCAGTTATGTGCCCTGGCAGGGAATCAGACCTGCAATTTTCCGGTTACAGTGATGATGCTCCAAACAATTGAGCCACACCAGCCAGGGCAAGACTAAGAGATTTAAAAAACTGGATTCAAGTCCTTTGTCAACTATAGGTTTTTCAAATATTTTCTCCCAACTGTAGCTTGCATTTTAATTTTCTTAAGCATCTTTTGTTGAGCAAAGTTTTTTAATTTTGCTGATATTCAATTAATCAATTTTTTCTTTTACCATTTATGCTTCTTGTGTGTGTTCTTTCAGCTTCTTCCAAAAGTTTTATAGTTGTTAAATTTAGGTCTAAAATCCATGAGTTAATCTGGGGGGATGGTGTGAGGAAAACTTTGTTTCACATTTTTCCATAAGGCTATCCAAATTTCTCAGTACATTTACAGAAAAGACTATTTTTTTCTCCATTGAATTACCTTAACACCATTGTTGAAAATGACAATACAAATGTGCATCTGTTCCTGGACCCTCAGTTCTGTTCCACTGATTTATATGTTTGTTCTCGTGTCAGAGTGTCATGATTATCACAACTTTACAGTAAGTCTTATAGCGAATGATGTTAAGTCCTCCAACTTTGTTCTTTTCCAACTTCATTTTGGCTGTTCTAGGTCTTTTGAATTTCCACATACATTTCGTAATTAGCTTGTTGATTTCTATTAAAAAAGCCTGTTGGTGTTTTGACTGAGATTGCATTGAATCTATAGGTCACTTTGGGGAGAATTTCCATCTTAACAAAGATGGAAAACTCAAAGATGAGTTTTCTAATCCATTAACATGATACCTATGTTTATTTGTGACTTACTTAAGTTCTCTCAATAACATTTTGCAATTTTCAGTGTATAGTCATTTGTTAATTTGTTTCTAAGTAGTTTCTTTGGATGCTATTTTAAATGTACATGTTTCTTAAATTTCATGTTTGGATTTTTTTGCGTTTGATCTTGTGTCCTGTAACCTTGTTAATTTCAGTTATTAGTTCTAGTAGCTTTCCATTCCTTTGCTTGTAGCTGTGCACAGAAATAGTTACCTACATAGTTCCAGCCTCTCTCTGTTTCTCTCCCAAAAGCATGACCCCGTGAGGCCTGGGGCAGACTCAGAATTCCCTGTGGTTTCAAAGGGCAGAAAAGTCAAGCCAGAGGGACCTCCACTGCCACCCTGGCAAGGTTTCATGGTTTTTGCTGTCTTATACTTTTTTAAAAGATACAATAAGACTTACCTAGAGATTCTATCATTTATTTCTAAATTGTAATCTCACAAAACAACTGTGATAAGTATAAAGTTGTAGTAATCAGATCCATGGTGCATAATAGAGAATTAAATAAATCTATCCTATAGTGATGGGAACATAATTTTCCTCAGGTATTATTTTTCCAAAAAAATTATTTTTTAGCTTTTGATTTTTCCTTTCACAATACTCCCACTCTTATGCTGAAGATTTTCTCTGTAAAATCCCAATTCTCTGAGAAAACTGTGCACTTGGAGCATGCCAAAGAGACTTATAAGAGAAACTTATTTGTGTGGGAACAGAAATAAAATAATTCGGAGTTTTCATTAGGGACTCAAAGAATCACGACTTTACTCTTTGCTTCCAGACAAGGCTCTATCAAGTTATCTGACAAAAATTCTCTTTGGAACATCAAGCTTGAATTACATAACATTTAGAGGCATTATTCTTGGTCTTCTTAGTCACTCTGAATCTTTTTTGTTTTATGTGCTGAGAGGTAAAATGGAGAGAGGAGCCCTTCTTTTTGGGAGTAAGATTACGTGAAAGCGAATGTCTTTAGAAGTGGGTTTGCTATACTGACAATGGCATATTTCTTAGGAAAATTTTAGTATAAAACATAATAAAGGTGTATAAGCAGCGCCACAGAACAATATTTATGGGTTGAGCATGGATGCTGGCATTTGAGGGCCTGGGCTCAAATCCCATCTGGGGAAACCTGATTGCTGAGATTCAGTCTCCTCCTTTGCTCCTGTAGGATGCAAGCTCCACGAGGAGCTTTGTCTTTTCCGTCTGCTGCTGTGTGTACAGCACTGGAATTATGCCCAGCAGGTAAACATTCAATGGGTAGTTTTGGATTGGATGGAGTCTGTGAATGGATGGGGAGTTTTAATCAAGGGAACCCCAGAGCTCTGCTTCAGGAACACGAATGTGGGTTAGAGACATATGCCACTAATACAGTGAGACCAGTCTAAAAACACTGTGATGAGACATGTTTTGGAAGAGGCGACAAATTAGATTTAGATAAGTTGGGTGACTGGTGGGATGATCAGGGACATGTGTGGGAGGGAGTTACAGATGGAGGACTGGAATTCAGGACAGGGTTGAAACTGGAGATGGGGTGAATTTTGGGAAGAATCAACAGAAGGCTGCTGATTAAAGTCACAGTGCTGTATGAACTTGCCAAGGTCGAGAGGCAGTGAAGAAAGCAGAGAGCGACAAGGATGGGATCATACAGAACAACCAAACTGGGGGATGGAGGAAGAAGAGGGGAGTGAGGAGAAGAAATAAAAATGTGCAGTGCAGTGATAATCAGGAAGTACGTACGGGGGCAGGGGCAATGGCAGAGGTGGAATTCAACCATGTCATTGAGGTGCGAATAGAATCCATGAGGAACGAAGAGGTGGATAGAAAAGGTACTCTGAACGAGTTCACTTACTCCAGTGAGAGCGAGAAGCAATTTCCAGGGGCTATCCATGACACAAAAAACCTCATAAACAGAATGGTTTCAGGTTTTACTCTCTCAATTAATCTTTTAGGGCCAAATAGTAGAATAGTGGGCAGGAATAGGATTTTAAAGGGAAATCCATAAGAAGCGCTATCTTCATTTTATCAGGTTCTTGCTCACTTGACTTTAAATATCAGAAAAATGACATCGTCTTGGCAAATGATTTATCAAGAGGGAATAAATTAAGGCATCTGACAAGGTACAGGAAGAAAAAATATTTTTCTTGTAATCTTTAGCGAAATCCAACTTTCTTCTGAACGCAAGAAAAGTGTTCCCCTACTTTCAGGGAAAGAAATAACCAAGTTCATATTTGAAAAAACTTTGAAAACATAAAACCTAGGTATATGGTTATGTATTGCTATGATTGTTCTAAGGACCTGCCTGGGATCACTTATCTGAGCAGCATCTCCTCTCCTCTGCCACGGAACACCTTCCTCAAAAGAACCTCCGACTTAAAGATGGTGGAGAAGGGCAGTTCCAGCACTTCTCTTGGATGAGTAATGGACATCTTAAACTCAGCATGGCCAGAGGGGAACTACTGATCCCTCCAGGCCTGCCCTATCTATGGCTTTCACATCTCTGCTGATGGCAACTTTGTTTTTCCAGTTGCTCAGACCAAGCCATGGAGCCATGTTCACGCTTCTCTTTCCCTAACAGGACACATCTAATCCATCACGATGACTCCACTTTCAAACTGTATCCAGAGTTGACTGTCTCACCACCTGCATACAACAGGCTCCTAACCCATCTTTCCCCATTCCAACCTACAGCACTTCTGGAACTACAGCCAGGATGGTGCTTCTAAAGTATAGGGCTGTTCAGGTTCCTCCTGTGCTCAACACCTCCTGTGAGGCTCTATTCACTCAGAGTCCCTGTAATGACCACAAGACCCTATGTCTTTGGTGCCCCTCTCTCCACGACCTCCCTGGCATCATTCCCCTCCTGCTCACTGTTCCAGCCACACTGGCCTCCTGCTGTTCTCCGAAACTGCAGCATGATTCCCCCTGAGGCAGTGCCTAAGCACTGCTTCTCCAGCTGCCTAGACTATCTGTCCTGCTCCTGCTCTGCTCACATCAGGGCTCTCCTTAAAACCCCTTTCTCGACGAGATTCTCTCTGGCCAGTGTCTGTAAAACTGCAATCCTCTCCTCCTCCATCCCAGGCCCCTTGGTCTGCCCTGGTTGGTCTTGTCTCTACAATGCTTAGCACTTCCTAAAATACTTTGTACTTAATTCGTTCCTTATGTTCTATGTATTCTCTGTATTCCTTGCTAGACTGTAAGCCCCACGAGGGCAGACATCTTCATGTTTTGTTCCCTGATGTATATCAAGCACTTAATATAGTCCTTGACACATTCTAAGAGCTCAATATTTGTTGAAACATATTTGTTTCATGAGTGAGTGGATGAATAAACTTTTCTAGGAAGTCCTCTTTTGTCACACTGCTTTCCACCTTCTTTATTCCCCACATTCACCTCCACACCAAAGTTTACGCTCGTTAACAGAGTTGAAAATTTGTATACATTATTTGTTAGCAATTTTGAATAGATAAGACACTGGTTTGTGTCTACACTCGGGTTTTATATTCAAATGTTTAAAGGCATGTTTAACATGCAGAGACACATGGGGACACATGGCTTGCAGTGTGTGGACTGCCCACCCGTGACTAAAGGCACGTCAAGCATCCTGACAGTTCTGTGAATCTTCTTCTGTCTGCCAAGGTCCCGTGAACCTGTTCGGCCTTGAACGGTAGCCGCACAGTAACTTTTCTGGGATCCAAGAACATCATTATCTTCAGAAAGTCATAAATAATTCATGTTAGTGATAATGTACTGACTAGCACATGTAAAAGAGCTTCCTGTTTGGTAGACTGGAGCTGAGACGAACACCTCCCACAGGAGAGCCTCACCTGGCTGTGTTGCTGCACCTCTGGCCAGTCTGGTCTGCCTGGCCTTTCCCTGGTATGACTTGTCATGGTCACTACTGTCATTTATGCAGCTCTCTCTGTGCCCTGAGGATTATTTTAAAAAGACTTTATTGATTTATTTTTAGAGAGAGGAGAAGGGAAGGAGAAAGAGAGGGAGAGAAACGTCCACTGGTTGCCTTTCCTACGTGCCCCTACTGGGGACTGAACCCACAGCCCATGCAGGTGACCTGACCAGGAATTGAACTAGTCACCCCTTGCTTTGCGGGCTGATGCTCAACCAACTGAGACACACTGGTCAGGGTGTGCCCTGAGTATTTTAATCCACGTCCACGTGATTTGGCAAAGTATAATTCTACCTGGGTCTGTGGCCTGAGGGACATTCTACGAAGGCAGTGACTTCTTTCTTTCCCTTGGCTTCTGCCAGGATTAATGCCTCTTCTTCTTCCACTAAAGATTGTTTCTACACGACACCTCCCCAGAATACCAATCAAGAGCCCTTTATTTTCTGATTATGAATGGTAATCCAAGGATAATAAGCAGCACACCTGTTCAGTTATCACCTCAATTTACACTTCTATGCAGCCATCACATTAACCCCACAGGACCCTTAAATAATCAGCCTCACCAAAAGGTTTTGTTGGACACCTGCTGTTTGTCATTTTCTTCATCCATCCACCTACCTATCATCTACCTATCATGTATATATTTATGTTTGATATAAATATATGGAGATAAGGATGAATACACACACACACATGTATTTGTTATAATTGTTGTTAAGGCTGTTGATCCATAAGGGAAAAATCAAAACAATGGATATTGGATTCAATTTTTAAAATAAAGCAAATAGCCCTGGCTGGTGTGGCTCAGTGGATTGAGTGCCAGTCTGCAACCCAAGAGGTCACTGGTTTGATTCCCAGTCAGGGCACGTGCCTGGGTTGTGGGCCAGACTCCCCAGTGTGGGGCATGAGAGGCAACCACACATTGATGATTCTCTCCCTCTGGTTCTCCCTCATTTCCCTTCTGCCTAAAAATAAATAAATAAAATCTTTAAAAAATATTAACAAGCAAATAATAATAATAATGCAAAAACAGTTTACTCTTGTATTATTTATTAATTATTGTATTATTTTCCGTATGAATGACTGTAAACCTACTTTTGCCCTACCCTGTATGTTTCTCACAAAAACTAGAATTTACTCATTTAAGTTATAACATTTACACTAGCGCTGTGTGATTAACTCACTAACTTTTCTTGTCTCTCTCCAGCTCTATGTAATGACATTAGTTCACAGCTTGTCCAAAATGCTGGGACTTTGGATTTTGTCTCTCTCCATGTGGGCCTGTTTGCAAGAAATATGTACCAGATTCTGACAGCATCATTTGAAAATTTAAAAGAAAGCTTGTGTCTTTGACAACACTGTCCAAGAGAGTTATGTACTAAATAATCAAGTAATTCTAGAGATGAAACTTTTTATACTGTAAAGAAAATATTTTTTTTTCTTACTGCAAAGAATTAAAATTAGGTCAGTCCAAAAAAGTGACATAACAATATAAATCAAAAGCTGTAACAATGATGTCTCTTTAAGCAGTTCTATTAGGAATTTAGCCCAACAGGAAAGTCAGAGAGTTACAGAAAGCTACATATCTGTGCAGTATTATATATAATAGCAAATAATTGAATGTCTACAGTAGGCACTTTGTTAAATGAGTAATGGGATACCAAACAATGAATACTAAGTGAAAAATGTTTCTAGTAAGTTTAAAAGGCAGGTTTTAAATCAGTAGCTCTGCTAAGACCCCAGTGTGATAAACAAATGGATATGCGTGTCTATGAGGTGCTGGAAGGGTATCATCAAAGGTTTGTAGTATTTATTTAAGGGGTGGAGTGAAACCAGGGAAGAATTTTATTTTCTTTCATGATACTTTTTTGTATTAAAAAATTTTTAAACCTGCAATTACATCTGTATTCTGTCGTCACATTAAACGACACATTGTTGGTGCCCAGCGGTCACCTCTCATTGGCTTTCTGCCTATATGCTCATCTCTAAATAGGTGACATGTCTATGTAAAATTAATTAATGGGAAAGAAAGAAATGGTTATTTTCCTCTAAGGCAGCAACATTCTCCTTTCAGGGGAATGCTCTGGTGTCTATTGGCTGACCCCGGCTTTGAACAACCTCATAGCTGAGGCCTCCATTCCTGCAGGAACCAGACACCAGTGTCCCTTGTCACCTGGAGCTGATGAAATGGGAATTGTTTTATTTTAACCCTAACCCATGAGGGAGACCATTTCTCCTTAGAGAAGGCTAGTCTCCTTACCGAAGTCATTTAATGAGATCCAAAGAACCCATGTGGAAGCCAGGTCTTCAACAGAGGGCCACTCTTCTCAGCCATGGGCCCAAAGCATCAGGAACAATAGGCCAGGCCGGTAGCCGCAGAGTTCTGCTGTTATCCAGGTCTTAACAAAGACGGGTGTCCCAGACATGCAGACAGAGGGCCCGAACCTCACACTAAGTTTCGAGGAAATATCTGTCTGACAAAATCTAAACTTGTCTCATAATGGAATTTATATTATTTTAAGTACAAGGCCTTTCATTACATCTGCTCTTATGTCACTATCCTTAACTCTGTAGTTTAGCATGAATGACACTCGGTCAAAATGCATTATTTATAAATTATTTTAATCTGTATTTCACTAAACATAATTTGATAAAGTTAATTTTTCCTGAGATAGGTAAAAACATTGTTTATGTGTGTCTTTAACATTTAAAAAAATTGAAGTGAAATTCATCTTATATAAAACTAATCATCTTAAAGTGTACAATTGTCATGAATATATTCATAATGTTTAACCACCACTTTTATTTTCTTCCACAACAGTTCATCAGTCCAGAGGAAAATCTCATGCCCACTGAACAGTAAATCTCCATTCTTTCCTCCTCCCACCCCCTCAATACCAGGCAACCAGTGATTGGCTTTCTGTCTCCATGGATCTGTCAATTCTGCATTTTTCATACAACTGGACCCACACAATACTCAGTCTGTGTGTCTGGTTTCTTTCACTCAGCATAATGTCTTCAAGCTGCATCCATGTTGTAGCATATAGGAGTACTTTATTCCTTTTTGTGGCTGAGTAATATTCCTTTGTATTATATGCCACATTTTATTTATTTCTTCATCTATGGACATTTAGATTTTTTCCACATTTTGGCTATTGTGAATAACACTGCTATCAACATCAGTTTACAGGTACCTGTTCAATTCCCTGCTTTCAATTATTTGGAATTGCTGAGTCATATGGTGGTTTTATGTTTAACCTTTTGAGAAACCACCAAATTGTTTTTCATACTGGCTGTACCATTTCCCATTCCCACCAGCAGTTTATTCCACTTTCAATTTCTCTATATCCTCACCAACATTTGTAATTTTCAGTTTTCCATTCTAGTAGGTGTACAGTGGTGTCTCACGGTGGCTTTGATGAGCATTTCCTCAATTGTTAATGATGTTCTGCATCTTTTCATGCCCTTGTCCCTTGTCAGTCATCTTCTATGGAGAGCTACCTCGTGAAGTCCTTGGTTCATCTGTAAGTTGAGTTGCTTGTCTCTCTGAATACTAGGCCTTTAATCAGATATATGATTTGTAAATATCTCTCCCATTCTGTTGGTTGTCTTTACTTTCTTGATAATGTCCTTTGATGCAGGAACATTAAAAATATTGATGAAGTTTATTATATTGATTTTCTCTTGTTGCTTAAAGTTTTGGTGTCATATCCAAGAAATCCAAGGTCATGAAGATTTATCCCTGTTTTCTTCTAAGAGTTTTATGGTTTTAGTTCTTACGTTTCAGTCATTGATCCATTTTTAGTTAGTATTTTTGTATGGTATGAGTGTATGTATATATTTTAGAGTTAGCTTGATCTAGATTATTTCTCAAATTCACATGATTTTGGTTGGAAAATGACATATTTCAATGCTAAAACAAGTCAGTACTACATAAACATACCTAATTTTATAATAAATTTTGTAGTTGCCTACTTTCCACAAACAGAATCTGAAGAATTTCATATGGAAGTTGTATCATCGTATCACCAAGACGGCAGTTTGTCAAAGGTGGTCCCTGTCCTCAAGTTGTGTGTAATTTTGCAGATTATGTGCCCAGCATAAGGCCAGGTGCTGGGGAGATGGACCACAAGCACGAGCCACAGCTCCTGTTCTCAACAAGCTAACACTGTAGTAAGCAGACCATGACTAAGATACACCAAATTTAAAAAATGATAAGGGGCACGAAGTACTCAATATAATATGATAACTAAAGCTACGGTGCCAACTGGGGAAGCCACAGGAAGACAGAACTGCAGGACTTTGGAAAAGGAACAGAATCAGTCAATTTCAGAATAGATTAGAAAGGTCTCCCAAGGAAATGGGCTTAAACTCAAATAATCAGCAGGACATGAAAAATGAACATGATAACAGTTAGGATACTGTGAACAGTTTGGCTCAACAGAGTGGAGGAGATTAATACTCGAAAGCATGGGAGTGAGGGTGATGGTGCGTTGGTGAAAGCCCTGGGGAACTCTTTGCACACTCGGGTTACTGTAGAGAAGGTCACTGCAAAGCAACTTGAGCAAAAAGCTTCATAAATTCATGTTGCTGCTGCGGGTCAGGAGTCTAGGTGATTGTATCTTTCAGCTAACCTGTTATCGTCTAATAATGTTTACCTAAATGTATCATATGCACTAGTAGGATGATTTTTTTGTGTGTATACTATATGACCTTAGTGCCTTAATATTTTAGATAGTGTAGAATTGGTCATAGATTTTTTTTGCATTTTAAAAGCTTTTAAAATGTTTCAGTAAGGAAAACACCCAGGAGAGAAATAATCTCATTTATTTCAAACAAACAAGCACGGTCTCCTGATAATCAGCCTTCTGCTTAGAAGGCAAAAAAGTCCCTGTGGCTCTTCTGAGCTCCCTTCCCACCCGGATGTCCACAAGGGAGTGGGTTCTGCTGTGGCTACAGAATAACACTTAGTTGTTCCCGCTTCTGTGGCTGGCAACAAAGATACAAACAAAAAGGGAATTTAAAAATAACTGTGGCCGGGAGATCTCTATAGAGTCTCAGCATCACTCTCATGGAAACCTTCAATGGAATCCTAGCAACAGCGGACGAATCCATGCGAGCGAGCTCTGCAACTTCGAGCTTTCCTTCACAGCTACTCAAGAGACATCTTAGAGAAGCCCTCCTTTCCAAATCAGGATGTCTTGCTCTATAAGTTCTGAGTAGTAGTTTCGCTTCTTTTATTAAGTATTGAAATAGTTTTGATGGAAAAAGCAACAGGCTACAGAACAGGATTTTATGTTACGTTAAATGCCAGAGGGTTCTCAGAGATAAAAATTAAACACGTTATCAGACTCACTCCACCCCCAGCCTGTCCCTGAACCCCACTACAGTGCACAGAATTAAAGTTTTGCAAAACTCTTGGTGATTTGCACAAACAATGAGATCTCTCTCCAGTGTGAATGCCATATTATCATAAACAACACCCCACCCCCAAGGACACAGTGATGTCAGAGTGTTGGGAGCTGGGGATCCTACATGCACTAATAAGCACCCTGGAGAATTCTGCTGTCACAGCAATGGTGTGGTAAGGTTCCAGGGAGACAGCGGCACGAGCCAGGGCTCTGGGCACTCCCATGTCACCCCCGCGCCACCAAGACCTAGTCTCAGCTCTTCCTCGAAGAAATGGCTTGAGCGAATTATATTCAAATTATTAAAATCATTCTCCCACTTTAATCTTTACCTTGAATACACCTGGCATCTCATAATTTTTTTAAAAAAGTACATTTCCTAGGACATTGGAGAGCTATAGAAAACTGAAGCCTAGAATTTTCCTACAATTTTCTTCTCATTTTCAATATCAGTGACCTGAGTCTTTTCTCCTTCTTTTTAAAAATATATGTATTTATTTAATTGGCAGATAATTGACATGTAACATTATATTAGTCTCAGGTATACAACATACTAATCTGATACCATTTGTACATACTGCCAATGAGCCTTTCTTTCTTCAAGTACTCCTACGTAATGCGAGTAATCAGATTTGTGATGTACTTCAAACAGAATATTTACTCTGAAACACGGCAGCGTCATTGCGTTACAGGCTACGTCTTTGTACACTGGCATTTTACAAAAAGGCCATTTTATAGCTTCTGGATCTAAACTTTTCATATATCTCCTCAAGTCAGAGGAGCATTATTTGTGTAAAGAGCATGTAAAACTCTGTGTCAATCTGTTTCTTTCCAGATTATGGTAGCAAATGACAAGATAAAAATAGGGATAAAATATATGTAGGCTACAAGGAGACACAGAGATACTTTATTTTTAGAATCCACTTAGAAAAGGATATTTGTGCTTATGTTTGTAAGCCACAGATGCATAATTATATTATTTGATGTGTGGGGAATCTGGTGGTCTACAGTCTTCCCCACCAAATATGCTTCGCAGGCACCATAACTTTGCATGTACATGAAGTCCCCCAGGTGAGCTAAGAAGCTGTGAGAAAATGTCAGAAGTGAGTGTGCAAACCATCTTCAAGCAATGCTGACAAGGAGGGAACCCACCACTCACATGATCTCATCTGCAGAACCTTACTGGTGCCAGAATTTCTAACACCACTTTAAGCTTCTTTTATCACTGTTTACCCAGGCTTAAGTACACTGAGAAAGAACAGGATAGTTGGCCATTTTTCCATGGGTTTCTCAGTTTTGCCTGGGGCTAGCCTTGACTAACTTCTTGGCATTCCAAAGTAATCCATCAATAGTACTTAGGCTGCTGTTAAGAGCATCACACCTAATCCTGCTCCTCTGTGTTTCAGCAGGCCTGGCTGGAGTGAGAGCAAAATGACAGACTGACCAAGGCATAGGTCCTGTTGTATGGAGCTGGAGGACCGGCTAGAGGTGGGAGGGTCCTGAACTGAGCCAGACCTACCAGTGGTGTTTGTGGTATTGAGTCCTCTTTATAACTAATGCTTTACATTTAGTTTATCATACACATTATGGTTATAAGCAATAATACTGCTGGTGACTTTCAATGGATGGAGATTTGTTTTGAATTGTAAATACTGTAGAAAAGTTCATTTATTACTAGGACTGAGAATTGTAAGTGCAGAGAAAGCAGGGGCTACATTTGTAAGTCAGGCAATTCACGCTGATGACCATTCATGTATAATCAGAAAGTTCCTGCAAGTCCACTGAAACTATATGACCGCAGCCTAGCTTGACTAAACACTGACAAGCCACACCAGGTGCTCTGTTATTGTTGCCAAACCGAAGGGCACTGCAGAAACCTTTGGGGAATTTTTAAAATAGATGGATTCCTCAGACCTTCCCCAAGAATTCCCGAGTCAAGTCTCTGAGGGCAGGCTTAGGGATCTGGTTTGAAAAGCTTCCCAGATGATTCTGAAGCACAGCCTGACGTGGGGATAACACACCGATCCTACAGCTGAGAAGTTCTCAGGGCTGCCTGAGACCTTGAAGGCCCCATTACGGGGATGACTTCTGGTTTGATGAGGATTAATTTACTAGGGAAATAAAAAGGGAATTTGGCAGAAGGAAGTAGGAAATTGACAAGTCAATGAAACCAGTTGCTGAAAACCACTTTGCGCCTTTCTTTATTATCAAGCCAATCCAGTGCCTGTTGCCACGATCCTATTAAACGGATACTCCCTATATGCACATGAAAACTTCATTTAGTAAAATTCACCAAGGCAGGTAGATCTCAAATACAGGCAATCATCCAATCACGTTCAATGTGTATTAGTTAAACGACTGCTGCCAAATGATGCTGAAGGCTGAAACGCTCTACATCCATGCCTCGTATTCATGCTGCAAACATGCAATAATGATAAAATCGGATCACGCTGTAAAGATGGAGAACAGCTGCAGCCCATGTTACCGAATATCAGAGTGTGGCTTCCAGGCACAAGAACAGTTGCCAAAATGTGATGTGTTGTTAGCAGAAACTTCAGCTCTAATATCAATATATCTTAAGGAAATATAAAATGCATTGTCTTGAAATTTGTATGGAATACATTTTGCCATTGTCAGATTCTTATTTTCTTTTATATTTGTCATAAAAAGTAGAGATCATTTTAAACTAGCATTTAGTTAAATACTACAACCTCTTGATTTTTAGTTTTGCATGAATATTAGCCTTACTTTCTTAATTAGACCATAAACCCTTGGATCGGGATTATTTAAAACATCTTTTCTATACCTCCTTCGACCCCCTGAACCCTGATGGAGCTAAGCGAACATATGTTGAATAGTTTCATAAGCTTGGGATGGACAGAGGTGAGTTAAATTAACACAAATTATGAAATGATGTTTGTAAAATATAAAAATGTTTAAGTGAAAATTTGAGAAAACCTATATCCCTTCTTTAGTCACAGGTAAAAGAATCATTATCAAATACTATTTCTATTCAGTTCTGACCCTGAAGATGGATTTATTTCCAGTGGAAGTCCTAGTGCCCAAAAGAGATAGGACAAATAAATAGGAGTTTCCATTTGCCTTTCATATTTTTCTCCATATTTCAGTTATCTGGAGTCTTCAAGTAATCCTAGTCAGCATGGGCACCTCCTCAGGGGCGAGCTGTGCTTCCCAGCAGAATGTGAACTGTGTTTTAGGACAGTGAATTATAAGCTGAAGTTAAACACATAAAAGGCTGATGGGCTGATCTTCCTGTTCTCCTGATTTCTGAAAGTCAGGGTTCTTCACCCTGTTTCCGATAATATACTTCACAGGTAGGGATCATAAAGGAGGGGCAGACCCACTTTTCTTCTCTCTCCTTTTCAGAACAGGGAACAGTCATTTTCTTTTACTTTAATAATTTTCTCCTTTGAGAGAGGAATTCAAATGTCTTTCACTTGCCAGGAGAGTGGGAGGAAGGTGGGTGGAAATCTTTAAAGCCCTTTAATAACAGCTTGACACAGAACTTAGCTGGAGGAGCTGGTGCTGTAACCCATTCAGAGCCAAGGCATTTTTTGATATTTTGCTGGAGGGGGAGAATTAAACACCTTATGGCCTTACATACACCAATCTGGACCCAATTTAAGGTAGACACATTGCAAAAAAATAATAAAAGCTTAGCCAAAACAGAACAATTTGCTTTTAAATTCACTGGCATTGATTTCTTTTACCTAAGATAATTAATTGTATGTGAGAGAGAAAAAAACAAAAACCCTTAGAAAGACTGGATGGGATGCTCTCTGGAACCACACTTCTGAAAGGGCATGGCCTGCACAGGCCAGTCCTTGCTGGAGGTGCTGGGCCCCGCTGGGGGAGAAGCCCGCTCTTCCTGGGCACCAGCACCAACAGCTTGGAGCGTGGCTCAGCATCCCTGTTTCCTCTAATTGTATAGTTTCTATTTGTTCTACTTGTTGAAAGGCCATGGCACATAAGCTTACTACAACGCATGCCATACTTCCTTCTACCCTGCGGACACCCCTTCCACATCTCCAGAGCCTCCCTAAGGGATGACGTCTTGGGGAATGGGCAGAATTCACATCCACCCACCAGCTTTTTCATAACGCTCAGGTACCCTCTCATCTTTCAGCTCTCTAGACCTACTTTCCTAATTTCATGGGGGCAAAATCTTGCAACAAACAAACCAAGAGCCAAACAAAACCATACAGTCTAGAAGATGTTGCTAGATTGAGGCAGTGGAAGAAATGGCAGGGAGGGGATGAGACACTGAGCATGGAACTGACAAAAAGAATGAATCGCAGTAATTCCAGGCTTTGAGGAAACTAAAAATGTTACAATATCTGGGCCTTTCTCTCTTCAAATACTATTTTGCTAATTGTCCTCTTCGTCCTTCTTTTACATAGTAGTGACTGAGACTGAGTAATGCCCCCTGTATATTCGACTTTTTGATCTCGAATTCTTTGTATACCATGAGTCATACATTTCCTCCCACTTTTCTGACTCCCTTATGAACAAGACACCCAGGGCCACACAGCTTTCTCTTAATTCAACACCCACAGCAAGTTCTGTTCAGGCTCAGAAATCAGGTACTAGCTTTTCCCCCCATTTCACTGAGGCTGGAAAATAATTATTTTTTCAATGTATTCTATTCAGACACAAAATACAGTGTTTTTAAACACACACGGACCAGAGCCAATATCTTGGCTCAGAGTAAAGTGCTAATTTGTATGTTTTCAGTGAATTACTAAATGCCCTAAAAAGTGCATGCACAAAAGAAAACGAAAAGAACAAAATTACTCAATCTGCCTCTGCTTGAGAAATACATAATCATGTGGCTTTTTTTGGACAAAGGTGTCAAGAATATGTTTAAAAAACAGCACTAGGCTTATCAGAGCTTTCGATAACTGTAGGGTGTCTTATGAAGGTGAGGTAAGGTCTTGCAGTTGCACCTCCTGTATAAAGAGAGAACGTGGCTGTCTGCAACACCACCTATAAATGTGGAAAAAAGTCACGTGGTTGAATTCAGTCCCAATGTCAGGCCATGGTGAATGATATAGGAGACTCAGAAGCAGCCAGCTAGATTAGGGATCATGCCCATTTGGATGGACATCTTACCCAGTGACCTAAAAACAGAAAAGCATTGCAGAGAAGGTTTTATGGCAGCAAGAGGTTCTTGTCAGCACTGGCAGGGCAAAGATTAGTGTGCCTGGCCCCTTGGGGGGTCAGGGGGAGCACAGCTGGTAGGCTCAGGCAGTGGTCACTCCTCAATGCCACCCTCTATCCAGCACAGGCTGGGAGTGCCACGTGGACATGGGGGTACCAGTAGGGGCTCAGAGAAGCACAAAGAACAGCCACAAGTTGTGCTTCTCACCTAGCTCTCCCCCTGTCAGTGTCACCAGTGCTGAGGCTGGCTAAGGAGAACTCATCGTTTCTTTTGCCCACATCCTGCGGTTCAGCCTTGCCTGTCTGATACGGCAGCCACTAGTGACAGGTAGCATTTGAGTGCTGGACATGCTGTTTTCTCAGAAGGAGATGTACTGTACATGCAGGAGATATGCTGGATTTCAAAAACCAATTATGCAAAAAATTATAAAATATCTCTAATAATTTCTAGCAGTTGCACATTGAAATAATATTTTGGTTTTACAGGGGTGGGCAAAAGGTTTATAGTTTTGAGTATATGAAGCATAAAGTTTTTTCTTGTATTATTATTTATTAATTGTTATAGTCTTCATTTGCATTACAATGGCAAACCTACTTCCGCCTACCCCTGTATTATGTTAAATACAATGTTAAATTTTATTTGTTTCTTTTTACTTTTTAAAAATGTGACTACTAGA
>PVKM010020461.1:0-23338 GCA_004027735.1 Carollia perspicillata | reverse complement strand
GATTGTTTCTTTGTCTTCTCATTTTTTGTGAGATTCTTCTTGATAGCTTCCTCTTCTTAAATGGCTTTGTTCTGTTTCCCAGGGTTTATGGTGTTAACTGCTATGGTAGAATGTCTATGAGATTCAGTGGTGCAGTCTCTTTCGGGTATCCTGGTGTTCACCGCTTCCACCTACTCTTTTCTGTGCTCAGTTGGAGGGGGAGGCAAAATGGTTTAAGACAGCAGGGGAGTATTCTACAATAATTACAGTAGCAACCAGTATAAGAGATAAGAGATCTTTTGGCTATGTGTAGCGTTAACCTTGTTCCTCAACCCAACTGGCCACTTTTAAGAAAGGATGGGAAGAAGAAAAGACTGTTGTTGGGAAGGGAGGGGTTGTTAGTTGGATCTAGAAAGCAGTGAAGTTGTGGGAGGTCAGATTCTGGGGTAAGGTGAGAGTAAAGGGTAGTACATAGGTGTAGCGTGTGAGAGAATAGTGTTAACCTCCCTAATAATGGAGTTCAGGAGACTGTGATGTGGGCTAGTACCCGGGGAGGGTGCTTTGAAGTATTTACACTTGTGTGGAACAGCAGTTATTTACAATAATATTAGAGTGACATTCATATGCCAGAATGTATGTGTTCTGAATAACCTGAACAGGGGGTATAGGATATTAAGTAGTGTGCTGATGGAACACAATTCACATGGAGGACAGTAAATTAGCAATACAAAATAGAAGAGAGAACAGGGAAAACCTGTCAAATGGTACAATATACCCTGCCAAGCAAAGACTATAGAGAAAGAAGGGGAATACAAAAATACTGTTGAGATTAAAGATGTAGGAATAATGAAAAAAGGAGGAAAAAAATGATAATCCAAATATGCAGCAACTTGCAGTTTCCCTGCTATAGTGGAGTGAAATTTGTCTCCCTGTCTCAGGTGTTGGGTTGCCCCCTATTTGAGTCCACTTCGGGTCCTTTCTCAGTTCCAAGTTTTTCTCTTGCTTGTGGGTATTACAAAAATAAAAAAAGAGAGAGAGAGAGAGAAAAAGGCAAGAAAAGTAAGAAAGGAGAGATAAAATTCGATATAAAGTGTGCAGTACAAAATCAAGAAAGAAGGGAAGAGAGGAAAAGCAATTGGAGTCAAACAGTAGTGAAAATTTAAAAAATAATAATAACAAAAAGATTGTTTAAAAAACCCGCATTTAAAAACAACAAAAAAGAGACCAAAAAAAAAAAATCGCTCCTCTTGTTGGATTCAAACTGGCCAAACCGGTTTTTCTGGTCTTGCTGGCTCTAGAAGGCTGGGAAGTGATTGGCTTGGCGATTTTCCCCTCCTGCCATTCACGCAGGCTGCCTTCCAAGCACTGTCCTAGCCGCCAGTCTGATTCCTTTCCCAATATCCTCGACGTGGAAGTCTTGATTCTCTTCTGATGTCTTCTCCCAGTGGTCACCTCCAGACACTGGGGTGCAGTGGCGCCCACTCGCTTAGGTTGGCGCCAAATGCCTCCCTTCCCAGGGAACCTGGGCCCAAAGTCTCCCCTCCCAGCGCCGCTGGGATGGAGTCACTGCGCCCTCCCCCCAACACCCGGCTGGGCTGGGAGTCAGTCTCAGGGCATCACAGCAGATTCCCCAGCCCTTCTGTGTAATAAATTCCTCCTATTCAAGCCTGGCATCCGTCTAACCCAACTCTCCGGCAGCTGGCGACTCCAACTCCCGGAGTCAGTGCGCGACGCAGCCCTGCGCTTCTGCGGTTGACCGAGGGCTCGCTCTGGGTGCCGGGCACCAGGCTCCCGGCGCTGGCTTCACAGACCCCTAGTCCCCCGCGCTGCTCCCCGGGACCTTACTGTCCTGAAATCTCCTTCTTACCGTCTGGTTTCTGGTTTTTCAGTGTCCACTACCGCTTTGTGGATTCTTATTTTCAAATACACTGCAATATTGTTGTCTGTCTGCTCCGTTCCTCCATGGATTAGCTAGTTTTTCCTCCTGTGTGTAGGGGGAAGTGAAATCCGCTCCCTCCTACTCTGTCACCATCTTCCCTCTTCACGCCTGTCATAAGTTCTTTAGCTTCTACATTTCCCATAATATTCTTGCCCTCCCCGTGTCTATTTTCCACCTACCATCTATGCTACTTATTCTCTGTACCTTTTCCGCCTCCCTCCTCTTCCCACTCCCCTCTTGCTAACCCTCTATGTGATCTCCATTTCTGTGGTTCTGTTCCTGTTCTAATTGTTTGCTTAATTTGCTTTAGGTTTAGGTGTGGTTGTTAATAACTGTGAATTTGCTGTCCTTTTACTGTTCATATTTTTTATCTTCTTTTTCTTAGGTAAGTCCCTTTAATGTATCATATAATAAGGGCTTGGTGATGATGAACTCCTTGAACTTGACTTTATCTGAGAAGCGCTTTATCTGCCCCTCTGTTCTAAATGAAAACTTTGCTGGGTAGAGCAATCTTGGATGTAGGTCCTTGCCTTACATGACTTAGAATACTTCTTTCCAGCCCCTTCTTGCCTGTAAGGTCTCTTCTGAGAAATCAGCTGACAGTCTGATGGGAACTCCTTTGTATGTAACTGTCCCCTTATCTCTTGCTTCTTCTAGAATTCTCTCCTTCATTTTAATCTTGGCTAATGTAATTACGATATGCCTTGGTGTGTTTCTCCTTGGGTCCCACTTCTTTGGGACTCTCTGAGCTTCCTGGACCTCCTGGAAGTCTATTTCCTTTGCCAGATTGGGGAAGTTCTTCTCTCATATTTGTTCAAATAAGTTTTCCACTTGTTGCTGTTCCTCCTCTCCTTCTGGTACCCCTATAATTAGAATGTTGGAATGTTTAAAGATGTCCTGGAGGTTCCTAAACCTTTCCTCATTTTTTTGAATTCTCGTTTTTTCCTTCCTTTCTGTTTGGTTGTTTCTTTCTTCCTTCTGGTCCACTCCATTGATTTGAATCCCAGTTTCCTTCCCATCACTATTGGTTCCCTGTGCATTTTCCTTCATTTCACTTATTGTAGCCTTCATTTTTTCATCTAATTTGCAACCAAATTCAACCAATTCTGTGAGCATCCTGATCACCAGTGCTTTCAACTGTGCATCTGATAGGTTGGCTATCCCTTGGTCACTTAGATGTATTGTCTCTGAGGCTTAAATCTGTTCTTCCATTTGAGCCATTTTTTTTTTGTCTTGATGCACCTGTTATGTAGTGAGGGGCAGAGCCTTAGGTGTTCACCAGGGTGGGGCAACCCAGTTGCTGGGTTGTGATGCTGTATGTGGGGGCAGGGTCAGAGAGGGAACAATGGCTCTTGCTCCACTCTTTCTTGGGTTTCAGTCCCTTCTGCTGCTTCCCACAATCAAATTGGGCCCTTCTGGTGCTGGTTCCCAGGTAGGTGGGTTTGTGTCCATTCTAGGGCCCTGTGGGTCTCTCCAAAGAACTCTCCTGTGAGGCTGGGAGTCTCTCCCGGCACCTCACCCCCCACGAGTGTTTTCGATTGGTGCTTTTAGGCTTCATTTCCAGGTGCTGGGGCCCTGGGTTGCGCAGTCTGTCTTGCTGCCTGTTTTCACCTGGTTTATCTACATGCGAATGCGGGACCGTAGTCAGCCAGCTGTCTTGCCCGCCTCACTGGCTCTGCTTGTTGCCACCACGTACCTGGGGTCTGCTAGTTGCCACCTGCGCATCTGGTCCACCAGCCACCACTTTTTCCTGCGGCGACCCCTTTCCACTGGCCACCGGCTCTGCCCCTCTTATTGGTCTGGATGAATGGTTGTCGAACTTCTGTACAGTCCAATTTTCTGTCAGTTCTGGGTGTTTTTTCGTTTCTAAATTTTTGTTGTCCTTAATTTTGGTTGTGCGAGGAGGCACAGTGTGTCTACCTATGCCTCCATCTTGGCCAGAAGTCCTTATTCTAGAAGTCTTTAATTTGGAATGGTACTTCTGAACTATCATCTGTAGTAATAATTATGACTTCATGATTTTGAAGTCACTGAGCATTTAATGAACACCTACTATATGTAAAAAACATTAAGAGGTATCATAAGAAGAGTTAAGATATGTTTCTGTCCTTTGAGAGATTCACTACAAAAGAGTTAGGTAAGTGTAGCCCTGGCTGGTTTGGCTCAGTGGATTAAGTGCCGGCCTGTGAATCAAACAGTTGCCAGTTTGATTTCCAGTCAGGGTACAAGCTTGGGTTGTAGGCAAGGTTGCTGTTAGGGGGTATGTGAGAGGCAACCACACATTAATGTTTCTTTCCCTCTCTTTCTTTCTCCCCTCCCCTCTCTCTAAATATAAATAAATGAAATCTTTAAAGAAGAGTTAGATAAATGCATAAGTTATAAACCATATAAAAGACTGTGGTATAATATACCTGCTTTTAAAACAAAGGCATGAATGAGATACTTAATCTCTTAAATTTAAGAGGATTTTTACATGTTTAAATGGCTGATGAAATTGTAATGTTCCTAAATTTCCACTTGCAGAATATTTTACCAGAATATTGGTTTACTAAGTATCATTACAGTAAACAATGCAGGTGGTCTGTTCCATTATGTTTTCTTGTGTTTTCCAGTGTTGTACATAATGAGTGTGTATTAAATCATCATCATAAAAAAACCAAATCCCAAAACTGAGCAAAGTGGAAAAGGACTTGCCATCCCTCTTTTATAAGCAAACTGCCAGCTGTGGCTGTCAGTCAGGCAGGGAACAGGAATTCAGCAGGTGGGCCAAAGAGAGACTCAAGTTTTCAAACAGGAAGCGACCTGGAATCTGCCCCTGGCTAACAGAGGTTGCTAGTGTGAAGCTCCTGCGGAAAGATGATGCCTGCCTTTGTAGTCAGAAGGTCATTAGAAGGATTAAGCTGAGAGGCTAGCTTTGTGTGGCATGCCTACTGAAAGGTAGAACCAGATGGAATGGGCTAATTTTAGTCCGAACTATGATTTAGTCCCCCATGTGATCTAGAACAAATCATGCAGCCCTGCTTGTTCATAATTCTTTCATGTACATATAACTCAAATGTCTTGGCTCTATTAGACTATGTAAACCAATAAAAGTAATGTAACAGTTCCACAAAATAGCAAAATTACTTTGGAGACACCATCAACTTCATTGCTAGAAATTAGCCCACGAAAATGTCCCCTGGGGATGTGGGAGGCTCCCGTAGGCACGATCTCAGGGACACTCAGACACAGCCTGTGCTCTCTGACTCGTCACACTACTGACTTGGCTCTTTAGTGCACCACTGTCCCTCCCTTCTCCACGCCCCCTTCTGTAGGGAGTATGGCTCCGGCACTTGTGTCCCCTACTATGCCATCTCAACTTCCATTGATTCACCTTACCATAGCACAGATTGGGCTTCTAACATTTATTAAAACTTTACTGAAGATTCCTAGTGTTAAAAATGATTAAAGATAACCATTTAGGTGATACAAATAAACTTTATTAACACTTTATGAAGTGGACAGTCTCCATTTGGAGAATTCCAAAATGAGCTGGAAGGTGGGAGGCTTTTATAGAATAAAGAATAAAAATAGAGGAGGGAAAAAAATGAAAAATATCTGATTGGCTGGGGCCACATAGTCAACCTTGTTTATCATGAAAAGGAACAAGAAAATGAGCATAGAGCTGAGACTTGGTTTGGTGTTTGAGAATTGGCTGGCTGTACATACTGCATTTCTGGTCTAGCAGAGCATTTATAGGGGCACAAGGGATCTAAGTTTTTATTTGTTGACATGCACATGGGGGAGGAGTGGCTCGATCTTGGGCCTAGAAATTTATTTCAATACAAACAAAGGAGGGGAAAATAGAATATAGGAAGACCCTTCCCTTCCTCCCTTCTTCCCTCCCTCCAGTGAATAACTAATACTACCCACTAAGTGCCAGGCTTGTGGAAGTAAAAACAGATGTGGTTCCTGTTCATGGATCCTACAGTCTAGTAGAGGCAACGGACATTAACTAAATATGTAATCACTCAAATAAAAGTCATTGTAAGTTGATAAATGCTTTGAAGAAAAAGTAGTCACAGATGAGGAGCTTTATCAGTCTGAGGAGTTAGGGCAAGAGTTCTTGTGGAACAATAGAGCTGAATGCTGGAGGACTGAATGGGCCTTCAGAGGGTCAGGAGGACAGAGAGAGAAAGTACATTTCATACTGAAGGAACAGCTTGTGGGAAGGCCCTGAAGCAGGGAGGGTCTGGCTCTGTTTTGAGGAACTGAAAGAACTGTCTGAGAGGGAGAATGATAGGAGAGCAGAGGAGAAACTTAGGTAAATAGATCCTGGGCAGACCCATAAAAAGCTACCGAGGGGTTTTAAACAGAGGAGTGGCGTGGTCAGACTTGAACTGCCTGAGTAGAAATGCCAACCCTCTAGGCCTGTGGGGGATAGAGGGCACATACTTCAAACAACAGCCAAAACAACAACAAAATAATAAATAAAAAAAGCAAGCTAGGAGTAAAGCTATTGTGCTGGAAAAAAGAAATGTGGACTTTGTAAACTGGATAAATTTTATTTTTAAGGTATTAAAAAATAATCAATGTCCACACAAAACTGTATACAAATGTTCAAAACAGCAATATTCATTATAGCCCAAATGTGAAAATAACCTAAATGTCTATTAATTGATAAAGTCATAAATAAAACATGATATACCCATACAATGGAATTATTTGGCAATAAAAAGAAGTGAAATATTGATATATGCCACAACATACATGCCCCTTGAAAACATACTAAGTGAATGAAGTGGGACATGAACAACCACATATTCTATAATCCCATTTATATGAAATGTCTAGTATAGGCAGATTTAAAGAGACATAAAATAGTGAGTGGTTGCTTAGGGTTGGAGATGAGGTAGGGGGATTGATTGCTAATGAGTATGGGGTTTCTTTTAGGGAGGACAAAATTGTCCTAAAATTAGGTTTTGGTGATTATTGCACAACTCTAGGAATGTATAAACTAATATATATATAACTAACTTATATAAAATAAATTGTACACTTTAAGTGGGCGAATTGTATGATATCTGATTATATCCCAATGGAGCTGTTAAAACATAATTTTTTAAAAGAATCAGTAACTAGGGATACCTGTGGAAATGGATCTCAAGCCTAACTTTCTTCTCATTTCATATTCATTGTACTCCAAATAATTTGCCACAATGACCTTTTTGCTAGGATGAGTTGGGAGGACTACGACTTTATTAACACATGTTAGAATGGTAAAGTTGAGCCACTGTTCATCTAAATTAATGGCACCAAGCAGCTGATTCAGTTAATCATTGTGACTTCAAAAGTCACCAAGAGTGCTCAGTTCTTTCAGCATTTTAAAAGAATGGTCTTAATTTGTTAAAAACAATACCTTTCTTTTTAGCACTTTCCTTTTAAAATGTAACCCTATACCCCTGGCTGGTGTGACTCAGTGGATTGAGTGCCAGCCTGCAGACTGAAAGGTCACCAGTTCTCGGTTAGGGCACATACCTGGGTTGTGGGTCAGGCAATTGATTGATGTTTTCCTCCCTCCCTTCCTGTCTCTCTAAAATTAATAAAATCTTTTTTTAAAAAGTAACCCTAAAAGGTTTCTTAAAATCTTATTTTTATTAAAATTGTTAGATTAACTTTAAGAGATTGACTTTTAAACATTTTCTATTTTTAAAATACTTATTAGAAATAAGTGAATCATTATTAAATACTTCATAGGTTCAAAATGGCTACAGAGAAAGGGAATATGAAGTTGAGCAGGTGGTAATGCTTTTGCTTTCACATTCTGAAAAGACCAAGGTTTTTTAGGGAAGCATTCCTGGTATCTGTGTTAATCAGTTTCATAGTTCCTCAACTCGTGTGTGTGCATGCATGTATGCGCGTACCCAATTTAATTTGACTTGTGCTGTTAACTTTGTTAGAGTTTCATAAAAATTCATTTCATTCCCCTTTCCAGATTTTGTCTTACTGTTATGTGTATGCCAAAGTGTAATTCAGGCTCAACCACTTGGTTGTTGGCTGGTTAAGTTGCACCTTGTTTTATGTATGAGGAAGCTGAGACTCAAGGATGATAAGGTATCTTGATTGGTTGTCTCACCAGTTACTGAAAGGTTTTCCAATTGGAACTCAACTCTCCTGATTTCTCTTTAAGTAAAATATGTTAGTTTTCTAGCCTCCAACCTCTACCTTTTCAAGTCTTACACTGAGGAATAAATATCTTCGACGAACATCCCTTTATCTTGTGTTTTTTTAAAATTGACTTTAAGAATAGAAGAGGGGGTTATCCGTGGTGACCCGTTTATCCGTGGTATAAATGGAGGGAGAAAAAAGAAGGCGACTTTTCTTTTGAGTCACTTGTTTTCTCAAGTTAACAGCAACAAAAATCCAACTTATTGCTCCTATTGTAACTAAATAACAATAAATGTGTCCAGATCCTTTTTTAACAAAAGGCAGCAAATAGCACTAGGACTCTGACCTAGTGGATTTTTAGAAGAGGAATGCCAAGGTCATTGGAAATGAAGTCTTTCAGGATTGTCTCTCACATGGACTACCAAGTCTCTTAATCTCCTTGTTTCCTGCGTGGCCTTAAGATCCATTCTCTGCAGGCGAAAGAAAACATTTTTGTTTTTTTAAAGTAAACCTTAGATAACTCTCCCTTATTAAAACTCTCCAGTGCTTTTCACTGCACTCAGAATAAGCTTCCAATTCCTTTCTTGACTTTCAGAGCCTACAGGATCTGGCCGATGGTTGTTTATTTCTCCAAGTTTATTTCTTCTTACTTGCTCCTATTTCCCTCCTTAAACGTAATTTACGGCCTTTGAATTAGTGTCTTACTTTGCCTGGAACACTCTTTCTTCTGATATGTTATACAAATCACTATTTCAGTGTCTCCTCCTCAAAGGGGCCATGTAGCCACCCAATTACAATCACCGTCACGTCATTCATGTATATTTACTTCCTTTGTATAGAGCTTAACGCCAAAAGATATTTTTCCTTTCTTCTCTCTCCTCCCTTCCCTGTCCTATAAGCTCCCTGGACCCCAGACTTATTTGTCTTCATCGCTTATCAACTGACAGCCTGGAGTAATGACTAACATATGCAAGAACTCAACAAACATTTGCTGAAGAAATGAACACATGAATGCACCCTTTCTTCCCTGCTGGTCTCCTGTCAGGGCAGAACTCATAACGAGGATACTCTTTAAAATGTCTTTTATTTATCAAGTATTTCCACCCTTGAGGAGCAGATGTCCTTGAGGAGACTGCAGCCTGACTTACAATTCTAAGTGGAAATAACCACACACTAGCTTTTAATCTAGGGCTTGCTTTCTCGGTGACCAATGCTTTTACTTCCCAACCCCAAGGCCGCGTACAGATAGATGTCCGGGTGAGCACTAGGGCCCGGAGATTCCCTGTGGAGGTTCAGAAGTGCCGTCGGAGTGGTGCGCGGAGTGGTCCTCCCTAGAGATGCTGAGCAGGGGCGGAGCCACCCGGAGAGGATGAGCCTTACTGGAGTGCTCAGATCTGGTGCCGGGCGGCTTCGGAAAGGGTCCGAGAAATCCGAAGAGAGCAAAGCTTGCCTGTGGCGAAGGAGTTCCTCTGACCTCAAGCGGTAAGACTAAGGTCGAAGAAAAGGAGGCAGGGTCTGAAACCAAACCTGCCGAGCAAGACAAGGATTGGTATTTTGCCAGAGGAAAGGGTTAAGTGGTTTCCGAGGTAACGGATCAGGAAGCGCGCAAGACGTTCGCCGCAGGTTCGTAGGTCAGCCTCGAGTTTAAAGCTCCCACGGCTGTGTGGGTTCTGGCCAATGGAGATGCCCCCTCCGTGTCACGTGACGCGAGGGCCCACTCCGCGTGCTGCTGCGGAGCACGTGGGAAGGTTTTTCATTTTCTTTCTTTGCTTTTCAATAAACCCACCCACTTTTACGCGGGTTTGGTCACGGAGTTCTTCTCGCGAGAGAGGGTGGGAAGCGTGGGGGCTAGGTAGTGTTGCGGGCTGCAGCGGCGGCAGCGGCGGAAGCCGGGGTGGGCCGGGCGGGGGCGGGCTGCGGGGCGGGGAGGGTGGGGAGGGCCCGGGGCCGGTGCGGGTGGGGCATTCGCCTACTCTGCAGCTCGCGCGGCTGGTCGTTGCGGGCTGGTGATATGCCTTTGAGCTGTGGAGGTTGCGGTCCCCAGGTGAGCCGAGTGCGGATCTTCTTGGTATGTAAGCTGCGGATGGCGGCAGGGTGTGGGGCCACGACGGATGGAGCGGCCCAGTTCCGGGACCCCAGCCCTCCGCCTGCTCGCAGCCCTTGCTCTGACTTCGGGGCTGCGTAGAACTGCGTCTTCGCTAGCGAAGGGAGGAAGACCGGAGGAGGGGCCAGAGGGAGGAAGCCCTGCGCCCGGAGGCTGGGGTGTTCAGCGGATCGAGCGGAGTCTTCCAGGGGTGGGAGTGTGGCAACGAAGCTGCAGTCCTTTTGAATGACATGTGTAGTTGACCCGTGTTCCCCCGGTGGGTGGTGGGGCATGTGCCTAGTTTGCCGTCATGGTGCCTGCCCGGGGGAGTGTGCGGGAGGGAGAGGACATCGCACGTTGTCCCGGAACAGCAGCATCCTTCACTGTCAGAACCCTTGGGCGCTGGAACCAGGTGCAACCCAAGTCTGTGACAGAAACGGAAGGCATCAAGCAGCTCCTCAGAGTGTTGAGATCTGTATTTTCGCTAAGGCTGTTAATGGCTTAAATGCTGGCCATTCAGTATCTGAATGGATTGAGTATACCCTGTGTTATTTCAGGAACTAAGCTGCCTTATAAAAAAAAAACTTATGAAATGTGACCGAAGTCAGAAAAACATTCGCAAAATGACTATGGGAATAGAATCTAGACTACCACCGTGGTAGTGATTTGGTAACAGCTCTTTTCTTCTGCTTACCCTGTCCTCTAAAACCTTATTAAGCTGAAGGTGATTTATCTTAAGATGTTAAGGAAATTGCAGGATGAGAAATACTGCTCAGACATCTAATGGCCTTAGTGGAAACGCGAGTTAAGAATTCTGATTCTCTTCTTAGCTTTGTAATTATTCAGTTCCTTTTAAAACCTGTGAGCGTTCCTTAGCTTCGTTAGAGATGTTACAGTGATTGATACTGATTTTGTTATTTGTGGAAATACTCAGAAAATAAAGCCTTCTCAATAATGCAAAGATGCTTTCAAGGTCTTGTTTACCATTTTAGAGGAAATGGAAACCCAGTTCCCAGTATGATTAGAGACATTTAAAATGGTGCAATTTAATGAATCTTTTTAAACACACAGTCACTGTTTTTCAAGTAGTGCCCTGGTTTTCATACTCTTTATGTTTTCCGTAGCAGCACTGATGGAAGGGTTGACAGTGAATTTCACTTTCAGTTGTAACTGTAACAGCAGTTTATGAGAGATTAAAGAATGTAGGGTAGTCAGAAAAAATGGGATCCCAAGCCGAAATGGTAACTTGTGATTAGTGTGAGTACCCATGTAACTGCATTATTGATAAGGGCTAGTGTGATAGGTCCCAGTCGTTGAGGATATGGGACTCGCCAAAGACCCTGAACCACAGATTTCACTGGCTTCTGAACTTCTGGGGTAAGTCTAGAAGCTGAAGTCCTTTGCCTTGAGAGGCTATCAGAAGGATAGTACATTTAATATGTATATGTGTTCCTATTATATGTATTTTAATTCTAGGAACTTACTGTCTGGAAAAGGAAATCAAACCCAGTCAGATATATTATTGTTCCTTTTAAGGGAAGTTTTCACTTAAAAATAGTGGAGTTCTGTTTATACTTGGAGAAAATGTGAAAAACTTAGGAAAAATTTTTTTGAGAAATGAGGAAAAGAGACTCATCTATATTAAGAAAGTTCCTTCCCATTCTGTATTGGCAAACTTATTTTCAGGACTAGAAGAAGAGAATTTTTTGGCTGGTCTCTAAACCTTTTGGCAAGGGTGTCATGCTTTTAGGATGTTAAGTATTAGTTGTTTTGTTTTGCCCTTGGAAAGTAATAGAAGTAACTTTGGGTAGGATAATTATTTAGGTAAGCTGAATTTGCTCTTTTTCTGTCAAGTCATGTGCCTTTTAGTAAAAAAAAATCACTAGGAGGGAACAAGCCGTGGGTGCAGGTCAGGAGAAGGTAACAGCTGGGCCTGGGCTGGAGTTAAGAGTGTATAAACTGGTGAAATGGGGAAAGGAAAGAAAATTATTAGTTTAAAAACAGACCAAACGGATCCATACATGATCATTCTGCTCTGTTTATATATAAAAGTTCAATTTATTTACTAGAAGTTAAGATATCTGAAATACAGGGTGGGCAAAAGTAGGTTTACTGTTGTTTGTATGGAAAATAATACAATAATAATAGCAAGAATAAACTTTTACGTACTCACAATTGTAAACCTACTTCTGCCTCACCCTGTATATACATTAGAAACTTGGAATGAAAAAAGGAGATAAGTTAACATGGGAAGAAATAAGAAATGATGTAGTGGCCTGAAACAGAGGATTTTTATTTGAGTGGAAATTAGGTATATTGTAAAGAGTTTGGACTTTGGAATCTGGCAGATCTGTTAATATTGCTGAGCCTCTTTCTCCTCACCCTGAAAAGAGAGTTAAAGTACCTAAAAAGTTATTGTGAAGCACAAAGTAGCTGTTTTCTCAGTGTTTTTCTTTGACCTCTTTTAATTAAGGCTTGAGGATTATTTGGCTGCAAGGAGCAACACACTCGAATTGACTGACTTAAAAACGGTATTTGTCAGACAGTTGGAGGACTGCATTTGAAGTTATTGCATGAAGTGTACCCTGGCTCAGTGTTTAGGGAACCAGAAAATCTTCAGGGGGTTAGTCTTCTGGTTTTTCTCTGGAAACATGTGGTCTTATGTCTCTGCTACTGAGTTCTCTGGTCTCTTTACTCTATTATGTCTGTTCTAGTTTCTCTTTTTTTTTCCAGATGTCTCTGTCTTTAAAGATCTTGGTTTCTGCCTCCTTATAACTTTGGTTTGCATGAAACTTTGATTTGTCATGGTGCTAACACCAGACTCTGATATTGCAGTTCTCAAAGAATACCTTTATATCTTAATCCTGAATTTCTGAAGGGAGAATCCGGTTGGTTAAATACCCACTTATAGTCCAGTTAGCTGAGCGTGAAGGGAGATGGGAATGGGCAAATGGATGGAGAGGAGACTTCAGTGTGTCTCACAGTTGGTACTTTTAGAGTGGGTACTGAAAGTTCTTTAAGAAAGAGGTGCAGGCAGGGAGTAAATGAAGGGTATCTCTGGTATATTTAACGTACTCCAGTTTTAAGTTTTTCTCTTAGTACCGCATTGAACTTGCTCACAGCAGTGTTCTCTCTCAGGACAGATTCTCCTAGGTGTGTGAGTTAGGACAATATGTGGCTGATTTGTGCCTCATTTTCCTTAGATGCAAAATGGTAGTAACTTCTGTTGTGAGAAACATGAATTCTGTTTAACAGCATTTAAACAGTGCCTGGCTGGCACTGTGTAAGGATATATATGTTATTACTGAGCACATACTCTGGGAGGTACTGTGATAGGGGCTTCTACAGCATTCAGAGATGAAAGAATGTCATTTCTGCCCTCGGGAGTTTAGAATTCTAGCGATGACCACTCCATACTAAAAACTGTATCTTGACTTTAATGACACTGAATTCTTGTAAATCTACCTTGCCTGTTTTTCAGACTCCTATTTATGTGTGGTAGTTTGTTTACCTGTCCAGGAACCCTTTATTATGGTTGTCCTCTTACATTGTCTCTGATCCTCTCTTCTTTCCCAGTCTCTGGGATCAGCTTTCAAACTCTGTATATGCAGGTGATTCCTCAAGTAACGACTCTCGTTCTGACCACTCCAACAGATTGTGTATTATTTAGGATATTATATTGACATCAAACACTATCTTTCAGTTACCCTGTAGTTGGCAAAGGTTCCACTTTCCTTCCAGCTCCCCAGGCTTGGGAACTTTGCCTTTTTTATGCCTTTTATATCTTATCAGTTAATAGGTTCTGCACAGGTTTCTAGAAGGTTTTTTTGTCCCAAGCACTGGACCATCTGCAGAGCAGGTCTGTGCATTCATCCCTGCTACTGGCAGCTTAGGATAGAGCCTTGTTACTATTTGCAAGAGCTGCTTAAATACCTTTTCAGCAATATACTCTTAATTCAAGGAGTCATAGATGTCACTGATAAAGAGAAATGTGTTCTTCAGTTAAAATTCTGACCTTAATTTTTGGTTAAAAATAAGCTTGTAGATGGGGACTGTAGATTAATAACATGATTTAAACTTCTAGGCAGAATATTCACATTGAAAGCACAGCCTTAAGATTTAAATTCTTTTTTCTTTTTATAGTTGTGTTTATTGTTGGAGTACAGGGAGTCTGGAGTCATAGTAGTTCACACTAAGTACTTTCTCAATTAGACCTGTGTTGTTATTTTAAATATCAGTTATTGGCAAGATTCAGACACTTTAGAAGTAGACTCCAACCTGGAATGCAGTAAGAAGATCAGTAACTTTTCTCCATTTTCTCTTTCTTTGAGAAAACAAAGGTGGCAGAACAAATATCCTTTCATTAATTTTTCAGCAAGTCATTAGGTAGGCGTCCCATACTATTTTCTCTTTAAAGATATCACTCTTCCCACCAAAGGCTCCTTTGAAATTCATCTCCTTGATGCAATTTCCCTTTGCCTTACAGCTTGTTTAACTTGTAAATATATGTTTATGTATCATTATGGGCAAGGCCTTTGGGGAATGCAGAGATGAATAAGGGATGGCCCTTGAGTGTAAGCTCCATGAGAACAGGGACTTTTCACTGCTGTCGCCCAATCACTGTTACTTGGAGTTGAATGTTGTTATTATTTACAATCCAGTGCATGCATCAGATTGTAACAATGTAAATTTAACTGTTATGTAGGCACCTTAGTCTCAAGTGTCAAAATAGAGCAATGGCAATTGGGTCTCTTGCTCCTGGCCCCTCAGATATTTGGCGATGAGACATTTTTAGTGCTACTGACATCTAGTGGGTAGAGGCCAAGGATGCTGCTAAATGTTTGACAATGCATAGGAGAGTCTCCACAACAAAAAATTATCTGGCCCGAAAAGCCCATAATGTTGAGATTGAGAAATCCTGTAGAGATACAAACAAAATGTGTACTGTGAATGCATTGATTCAGGATTGAAAAGTAGTAACCAGTAGCTGTGATAGCTTGATTTTATAAGTCAAACAGCAGCTCTGTACTCAAGGAAGGAGCTAGCATTTGAATTTCTATTGTATTATGTACTGGTCTTACATACAACGTGGGGCAAAAGTAGGTTTACAGTTGTGAGTGCGTGAAATGCAGAGTTTGTTGTATTATTATTTATTTATTATTTCCCGTATGAACAACTTTTGCCCCATCCTTTGTATTATTTCGTTGCATTCTTAGAGCAGTCCTGTGAAGGTGAGCCTTAGCTTTCTCACTTGCAAAAAGGGGATAGCATCACCTCTACACCATTGTTTGCTTATTAGGTATTATTTTGTTTTACGTTTTTGGTGGTTGCTTTGGGCTCTACAAGATAACTTTATCAGCATCACTTCTCTTATAATGTAGGAACTCACAAGTGTTTGTTCATCTAACCCACCATATCCTTTGTGTTATTTTTTTCATACATTTTGCTTCTATATATGTGTTGTAAACCCCCATAATACATTGTTCTTAATTTTAATTTAAATGGTTATTTTTAAAAGGGATTTTAAACAGAGAAAATACCTCTTAAACTACCTTTATATTTACCATTGTAGCCACTTGATTCCTTCAGTTAGTTCCAAATTTCTGACTGATACTGTTTTTCTTTTAATAGATATGTATTCTAGTGATGGTTCTGGTGATGAACTATCACATCATTTTTTAGTTTGAATAAATTTATTTTGCTTTCATTTTGAAAGATATTTTCATTGGGTTAGATTTTTTTCTTTTTCATTACAGATATTATCTGTTGTCTTACTTTTTCTTAAAGTTTTAATTATCATTCTTACTATTAAAAAATCAAAGTTATGTCAACCTTTAAGGATAAATTGTGGAGTATTTAAAAGAATGTGTTTGGAAAACAGAACTACATTTTTTTGTTGCCAGCATTATGCTTTGTTCTTGGTAGAATCATCTTTGTTTCTTCATTTTACATCCCAGTTACAAACCCTGTTCACACTAACTTCTGTGGTAGTAAATTGATCTTGAAGGAAGTCAAGGTCTTCTTCAAGAGAATCAAGATTCTTTGTGGCAGTCGATAAATTCTTTTCCAGCAATGCCTGAGCTTCATCAGTATCATGTGCAAGCATTACCTTAGTCCCCAACCACAGACACACTTTGTTGGTGGGAGGAACTGAAGCTTTGCAATACAGGTTATCTGCCAGTAAGAATCTGGTCTCCAGTGAATTGGTGGACTCTTTTTCTTCTGCATGTATTTTAGAATTTCTAAAGTCTGCTTAATTTCAGGAATATGACCTTTCAGCCTCCTTTTTCTATGGTCTTATTTCATGGCTTGCATAGTTTCTGACAAGAAGTCTGCTGTCCTCCTTTCTCCCTCTGTATGTAATGGATACTGGTTGCTTTTAAGATTTTCCTCTTTAGAGGGAAAAGTGCAGACAACTGTAATTAAACAACAATGAAATAATTACAAAAACAATAAAGACAGAAAAAAGAGTTTCCTCTTTAGCACTGGTTTTTAGCAGTTTAATTTTGATGTGTGTTGGTGCGGCTTTTTTTTTATTGTGTATTCTTCCCAGGGTTTATTGATCTTCCTTGGATCATTCATTTGATGGTTTCATCAGATTTGTGAAATTCTGTACTATTTTGTCTTTATATGTCGCCCTCACACTTTGGGGCTCCAGTACCTTTTGAAGTGACTCACTGCTGCGGTTGCTGCTGTTCATGTTTAGGTTTCTTCTCACTGTGCTTCACTGTGGGCAGTTTCTGTTGCTGTGTCTTTGGACTTTTCTCCTGCAGTTTCTAGTCTGGTGTTAATTAATTGCATCTAGTGTTATTTTATGTAGTATATTTTATTTTCATCTGTAGAATTTTAATTCGGGTTTCTTATATCGTGTATTTCTCTCCTTGTGATCTTGTTTTCCTCTGTCGTCTTGAATGTATGGAACACATTTATAGCATGGTTTTAACATGTGTTCATTCTATTGTTTCTGCTGTTGCTGGGGGTACACTTTAGTAATTTTTAATTGCACGCCAGTAAGTTTTATGCTGTTGTTGCTTGATTTTGTTGTATTCCTAAGAGTTCTGGATTTAGTTGGGGTGCACTTTTGGCTTATTGGGAATCTGTTAGGTTGTTTTGAGGCTTCCCTTAGCTTTGTTAGGTGAGACCTGAACAGCCTTTAGTGTGCTGCTGACTTGTCCCCCAAGTATTTGATTGGCCAAGAAGTCCATACAATGTTTTCCGTAAAATATAAGACATATTTTTTATTTTCACCAGTAACTTTATTGATTTGGATATTTTGAGTATGTCGGCTCTCTCCTACGTGGTATAATGTTGATTGTTTTCAGTTAGTATCTTGAATTGGCCACTGTCAACTTCAGCTGGTCTGCCTGACTGCGGAGCATTGTCTGTTGAGAAATCTTTAGCACAAAGCTTCACAAACAGCTTTTGACATGTTTGATCAGTCAGAGCACCTTCTCCACACACTGCACACATCTTTTTTTGTTTTTCAGTTGCATTTTTACCTTTCTTGAAATAATAAAGCATAATATGCCAAAAACGTTGCATATTTTCTTCCATCTTGAATATTAAAATGGCTACATAAAAATATACTAATTTCGATAAGTGTTTTTTAAAATGTACTATAATATGACCTCTGTTACAATACAGTCTAAAAAATTGTTTCAGATAAAGTTTAAAGACAACTAAGAGCTCCTAGAGTCATCTTATGGAAAAAAACAAACTTTTTGGCCAACCCAATAATGCAGTTCTTTCTGAGGAGTCCGTCCATTGTCTGATACATGGCAAGGTGTTTCCGTGCTGGTTGGTGGGAGCACAAACTCTCCCAAGCCCTGTCTGGCTCCGGTTATTATTTGGCCTGCTGCTCTTTGGTAGTTACTTCCCTACCTCAGATACTCAGCACAGATCAGTATTCAGCCAAAGACTCTAGGGGAACTCACCTGCACATTTCTAAAGCTCTCACTCTTTCTGAGCTCTCCCTTTGGTACTTTGCCCTACAAGTTCAAGACTCCTTGGCCTTCCTAAATTCTGATCTTGGTGTCTGCAGCCCGGCTAGACTGCCAGACTGCTTGGCTTTCCTCTTCCTGTGTTGTAACTGGAAGTAGCCAGGTCATAGTCCTGCATTGCCTGTTGTCTAATGTTTGAAAACCAGTGTTTTATATATCTTGTTTCATTATTGTTATATTCAACAGAATATTAACTTTTAACACGGGCATTTGGGATTTGTGAAAATGTATATTTGGAGCATTTATTATAAATACTTCCCAAATATAAAATAGAGAAACATACTTAGTTTTCCTGTTTAGGACTCTTGTTTTATTCACGCAGAATAAATAGGTCAGAAAGCCAAAAAACATTAAGAGAAAAGTTTATTATAACACAAAGATGTCTTAGGGGAAAATACTGTATTTTTGTTCCTTTTGTGAAATCTGTCTGAAACTCCAGTCTCTCTAATTATATGAGATGGTGAAGAAACCCTGCTCTGCTCCTTCCTCCCCGTCTGTCTTTGCATCACTTCCAAAAGTGATTTTTTTCTTTGCATTACCAGAAGTACAAGTCATTTACTCTCATGTGGGATTCACTTTTATGGACCACTGCATAGATATTCTCTGGTCAATTTTTTTTCCTCTGTGAGATAATGGTTTTAAGTTAAACACACAGTGTTGGAGTAGAGTTCAGTAAATGTGTTTTTCTTCAGTGAGTGAAACAAAGTGTAGATGTGGAATTAAATTTAGTTTCTTTTTTATTAATATAAATTCTGAGGTAGTATCCTGAAAATAAATAATGTGAGTTTTGGGTGGCATGATTATATGTGTTTGGATTTTTTTCTTTAGTTTATTCCTTCTTATATTGCTTTTATTTATTGGAAAAAATTTTCCTTCGTGGGTCCATATTGCATTCCATCGGCTTCGAAAAGAGTAGTCTATCTAGGTTGGCTATTCCGGAATGTTGTAGGTAGAGTGAACTGGGGTACTTAGAGATGTCGAATCCCAGACATTGTCTCAGAGCACCCAGGCCTCCCAGCAAGCTCCTTGGAATTCTTTCTTCTGCGTCAGGGGCTCGGCGTGGCGATCTTCAGGTGAGCAGCTCATCTAAATAATTGGTCAGTTTCTTTCCGGGTGAAGCCTCCAGTGAGTCAGTGTTTAATCTTTCCTCATATTAGCCAGCAGCTGCAAACGTGAGTGCTTTTTCCCATCTCTTTTCTCGGCTCCACCCTTACAAGAGTCAGAGAAAGTGAAGATGCTTTGTGTGTCTGTCCATTAGCATTGTTTTTAAATGGCTGCCATCACCATCTTAGGAATGCACTCCAATCTATTCAGTTACTCTCCTTTTCCTGGCGTCTCAAGTGCTTGTTTTTCTCTTTTATAAAGTGTGATGGACAGCTTTTCATACCTTTACATACTATAGAGGAGTGGTTACAGATCTAGGTGTTAGAGTTTGACGATTCGGATTTGAGTCCTAGCTCTACTGTTCGGTGAGTAGGCCTGGGTGAATTGCTTAGTATCTCCTTGTCGGTTCTTCTCATTGCCAACTTGGAGTACTACTCTCCCGGTCTTGAGGCTCAAGTGAGATGTCGATATAATACTCTTAGCAAAGCACCTGGGCTTTCTAAATTTTAGTTAGAATGTTAATGCTCCAGAATCACTGTTGCCTTTGATGATTCCCAGAGGTAGAATTGTTGTGTCATAGGGGAGGAATATTTTCAGTGTTATGACATGCATTTCAAAATCGCCCTCCAGAAAATTGGTGGCAGTTTGCTCAGGTGCTGAGTTTGAGAGTTTTGCTTTTCTGGAACCCTTGTGTTGACCTCTGTGTTACATGTTTTATGTGAAGTTTGAGGCAAGTCCATTTGCCTCTAAGGACTTCTGGCAGTTGAAGAGAACTTGGGGGCGGGGGGGGGCGGTGGCGGGGAAAGAGAGCGAGTAGGCCTGGGACAAGTAAAAGGATTATTTATTTGCTTTGACCATATAAATCTTTACATTTATACTTAAAAAAAAAATCCTCATCCAAGGATGTGTTTATTGATTTGAGAGAGGGAAGGGGAGAAAGTGAGAGAGAGAGACACACACATCATGCCCCGATGGGGGATTGAACCCACAACTTTTTGGTGTATAGGATGATGCTCCGACCAATGGAGCCACTTGTCTAGGGCAACATTTTGTTTTGATAATTTTGATCCTCTTGTTCATTTTGCTCCATAAGTAAATATTTTAATTTTTCTTCTACATATGTTTCATAGTTTCCAAACTGCCTCATATAAATTATTTTCCATTTGATTCTTGCAATAAACTTGCCAGGTGAGTCAGGTAACACGAGTATATGTTGAGGAAATAGATCCACAGATGATTGCAGTTTACCTAGAGGAGACAAAGCTAATGAGAAGTAAAACAGGAACAGAAATAGTACTTTTCTGAAGCCTGATGTATCACTCTTTATCTTGTACTATTAGGACCTCTGTTGCTTTTATTACTGTACTATACTTCTTCAGATCCAGTAATTGATCAAATTTTATCACTAGAGAAACCACTAGGGTTTATATAACTCAGGATATTATACCATCGTAATTCTTTGTCTAAAAATTAGAATCTAGTAATCTCTACAGGAAGGTGTGTGTGTGTGCACACGCACTTCAGTTTTATCTCTATAGTATGAGAATGTAAAATTAGAACTCCACTAAAATGTGGTGATTTTTTCCAGTTCTAGGTTGAAGTTTTGTTTTCCATATAAATTTCTTTATAATAAATTTTATGTTATAACCAAATGTCCTTAAAATTTCTATTAGGTAATTATAAGACCTGTTTGATTGAAACTATATCATTTCTTAAATCTTTATTGAGTCAAATTTTTTGTTACTTAGTGATTTAGAATTCAATTCCCATTCCCACCTTTCACTATAATAAAACATTTTCCTGCCTTGTTCTCCCCTGTATCCATAGCATGTAATGCAAGTACATTTTGAATGAGTGAACAAGTTACTGTGGTCAAATGTCGATATTGAGTGGTTAAGGCTGAGTTGATTTCAGCTCTCAAAGGTATTTTATTAAAGTATTGATAAAAAGTTAAGACTTAGAGGTTCTCCTAAGGGGTATGTGTGTGTGTGTGTGCACACGTGTTTTAAGTACTATTCAACATTTAATTTGGATTTTTTTGAACTCTAATCATTGATATGTTGTTAAGATTACTGTATAAGGAATTTGTTTTTATCTGATTTTAATTTGAAATGTACAGATTTCACATTTTTATTTATCTATTATCAAACCTTCCTGCCCAAGAAGTAAGAATACATAGAGCATTCACAGTTGCTATAGGGACAGAGTTACTTTTGGGAGACAAGAAGGCTGGGAATCTTTTTGTGATATTCTGTATTTTAGATTTAAAAGTGTTTTCAAATATTTTTTATTGAGGCTTTCAAATTCTTATTTGCAATAAAAAGGACAGTGAGATTGAGTAGTATAAACTACTTTATAATAATATTGAACCTAAAAAGAAGATTTGTGTAATAATTTGCTATCTTATTAAGGTATCAATATTAACATATTTTTCAAGGATTCTGTTGGGATGCTAAATAAATTTTTATGGTTCAGAATTTTTGTTTTTATTTTTTTAAATGACTGTTTAGTGACTAAGTCACTGAAGTTAATAAATTGTTTTGTTTTAATGTGTGTTCTTTAGGTGTCATATAGATTAACTCTTCATTAATACATACAACAGCAATATAGTTATGGCGACCTTCCAGACTTTCAGAAACATCCACATGAAGACTAGAGCACCTGTCAGAAAAGTAAGTTCTCTATATTAGACTACTTTTTGTGACAGTTTTAGTAAAAATGATGATCTTTCTTTTTGTTAAAGCAGCTGTGATATTCTTGTTTTTAAATTAATCTCATTGAAATTAGTAACATTAAAATGCTGCTAAGATCGGAATAGTGACAATAGTGGTAGGAAATTATGAAGACAATGAACCTTGTTTCATAAAGATTGCAGTGTCTCCCCATTTCTTGTCAGCAGATAGTTTTCTGTCTTATTTTCAGCAATATGAGTATCAGGTGTAAGCTTTCCTGTATACCTTTAGCTCTCTCCCAAGCTATTGCCGTCCATCCGTCCATCTATGTCTCCTGTCCCTTGGGATAGGAGGACTGAAGACATGTGGCATTTCGGTGGCTAATTTACCCTGTAGCAGCATCACCAGCCTTGCCCTGCTCTGCTTTCAAGACGTCTGTGCCAGCACAGAGCCCACTTATGTCTGCTTTGCCCGGGGCATTGCTGTCCAGGTGTGTTGGAGAGCTTCCACCTTCTGCCTTTATGGACACTCGGCCACTTTCGCCTCTCTGTTGGTGCTTTCTCCTCATTCATTCAGCAAATATAAATTTGAGTGTTTCTTATAGGTCAGGTCCTATGCTAGATATTAGATAATCAGTAGTGAGCAAATTTCTACTTTCTGTAAACTGCAGTATATTATATTTTTTTCATATTAGCAACAGGACCTGTAGTTTTAAATTAATAATTAAATTATACTGATTGCTTTATATTAATAATTATATACACAAAATGTAGTAATAAGTTAGTGACCTTGTTTTTCAAGCATAACGTGACATACCCGTTTGCCTCAAATTTACCAATATATTCCTGAGATAAGGAGTTAGGCCACAGGTAAAATTTCGTACTACTCTTTTAATGTCGTTCATTACTCAGCACATTGTCCATTTAGGCACACAGTAAAGATTTGCTGTGAATTCACTAGAATACTTGGACATTCTTTTAGATAGAAGTATGTGAATCCAAATACTGTATACTGTTTATATATGTGTGTGTTATGTCTACACTTACACCACTTTTGATGCCTTTCCCTGGTATGGCTGAATGCCAGAAATACTTTCCTAATGGCTTATGTGGAAAATGAAAGGTGTAGTTGAATTCTCTAGATTTTCTTTTACTTTGTGTTAAAGGTAGGGATACATGAAATATTTATTAGGAACCAAGTGTTAGGAAAATCAGAGAGAGTTATACTTTCTACTCTATTTTTAAAAAACATTTTATTACAAAAAATTTCAAGCATATTGAAAATTTAAAAACATAGTACACCAACGCAAATCTGCATACCAAATACCAGTGTTCAACAGTTGTTGATATTTTGTGTTATTTGGTGTGTGTTTGTGTTTTATATTTGGCAGAAGTATTTGAAAGTTAAACTCTTA
>PVKM010020460.1:0-23353 GCA_004027735.1 Carollia perspicillata | reverse complement strand
ACAGCAAGAAATTGAAAACTTATTTGAAAAAACAATGAAGGAAAACTTCCCCAGTCTGGCAAAGGAAATAGACTTCAGGAAGCCCAGAGAGTTCCAAAGAAGTTGGATCCAAATAGGAACACACCAAGGCACATCATCATTAAGTTACTCAAGATTAAAGATAAAGAGAGAATCTTAAAAGCAGCAAGAGAAAAGGGGACAGTTACCTTCAAAGGAGTTCTCATAAGACTGTCAGCTGATTTCTCAAAAGAGACCTTACAGGCAAGAAGGGGTTGGAAAGAAGTATTCCATGTCATGAAAGGCAAGGACCTACATCCAAGATTACTCTATTCAGCAAAGCTTTCATTTAGAATGGAAGGGCAGATAAAGTGCTTCCCAGAGAAGGTCAAGTTAAAGAAGTTCATCATCACTAAGCCCTTATTATATGAAATGTTAAAGGGACTTAATCAAAAAAAAGAAGATAAAAATATGAACAGTAAAATGACAACAAACTTACAACTATCAACAAATGAACCTAAAAGGAAAAAAAACAAACAAAAATTAAGCAAACAGAATCAGAGAAATGGAGATCGCATGGAGGGATTTCAGTGAGGAGGGAGGAAGGGAGAAGTAGCAGGGAAAAGGTACAGGGAAGAAGAAGCATAATTGGAAGGCATAAAATAGATGGGGAGAGATAAAAATGGTATAGGAAACAGAACTCAAAGAACTTACATGTACAACCCATGGACGTGAACAAAGTGGGGGGAATGCTGGAGGGTTGGGTGATACAGGGTGGAAGGGGAATAAAGGGAGAAAAATTGGGAAAACTTTAATGACATAATCAATAAAAAATACTTTAAAAAAGATTTGATTCCCACCATTGAGGAAATTATAAGTTGAAGAAAAGTAAATAACCACTTACTGGTGTAGGTTGGTCGTTTGCAGTAGAATAATAGCAATAGTGGCTGTCACTTACTGAGCACCTATGCCAGTTCCATGCAGTAACTTGTTTGGTGAGTAACACTACAACACTGTAGGATAGATTCTCGTGGTTACTGGCTTTTTACACATGAGGAATCTGATGTACAGAGGTGGTGACTGACCTACTCAGGGTCTGCAGCTGGTAAGTAGTGCAGCTAGGATTTGAACTCCGGTAGTTGGATGCAAAGTCTGTAGAACCACTAAGCTGTTGTACTGTTTCTCTGAATGATGAACATTGTATGACAGACTGTGATAAAGTACTGTGGTGGGATGAAAGATAGGACAACAAACTCTGCCTGCAGGTTGGGAAAGATTTTTCTGAGGCAACTTATTGCTTAGACAGTAGGAAAAGACAAGGAGGGGGCATCCTTGGCAGAAGAAACAGCATATACAAATACACAGAAAGCTAAAGAACCCAATGAGGCTGGGAGATGTTTTCTGTGTACAACAGCATAATTTAGTGAAACTGGTGCTTTAGTGAGAGGAGGCTGGAGATGTAAATGGGGCCAGAGTGTCTGAGAACTTAGGTATGAGATTAAGGTGCTTCAATTTGTTCTTGGGCAATAGGGAATCGACAGAGGTTTTAAATTAGAGAAGTGGTATGATACTTATTCTGTTTTTCAGGAGAAAACTGAACTGTAGGGAAAGTGAATTCAAGACAAGGATGCCAGTCATATTCTAGTGAGATTGAAACTAGTATTATCAACTGTTTCACCGAACCAGGTTTAGGTTTTCTTGGATTTTCTGTTTTTGTGCTTTCATCATGGATTTGTTGCCCTCATTTGTTATTATTTCTTCTGCTTCCTTTACCCTTGAATAGCTACTCATTTCCCTTTAAGAACACCTTTCGCTTCATTTTATACTTATTGTTAAGTTATAGTTTCATTTATGTTGAAATGTTTTTAAATTTCTCTTGACATATCTTTGACTCATTTGTTATTTAGCTGTGTGTTGTTTAGTTTCCAAATATTTGGGGCTTTCCAGCCATCTTTTGTTAATGATTTCCTGTTTAATTTCATCGTGATCTAAAAGCACATTTTGTGTGGTTTCTATTCTTTTGAATTTGTAAGGTGTGTTTATGGCCCTGTGTGTGATCTGTCATGGTGAATGTTCCATGTAAATTTGAAAAGAATATGTATTTTGTTCATTGGAATATTCCATAATATCAACTATTTTTACTAATCTTTGTCTGCCTTCAAATAACACTTTATCACTGAGGTATAATGTATGTGTGTGTGTGTGTCTTAGGTTCCCAGTTCCTCCACTTCATCCTTTTGACATTACTGTCATTCATCTTACTAATTTGTAAACTGTAGTCGTCCAATACATTGTTATTATTATTACTTTAAAAACAATTTTTAGATCAGTTAAGGGTAATGAAAGATTTAATTTTCCCTTCATTTATTCCTTTGATTGAGAAAATCTTTATTCTTCTTTACTTTTGAAGGATAATTTCATTGGATATAGAATTCTATGCTGGTGGGTTTTTCTTCCAGCATTTAAAATATTTTCTTCCATTCTCTTCTGACTTGCATGTTTGGATCAGAAATCCACTGTAATATTTATCCTCGTTCTTTTCTAGATACGATGCTTCCCTTCCCCTATTGCTCCCCTACCCTTTTTCATGATTTCTGTTTTTGATTTTCTGTTGCGTGTGGTATGCCTAAAAGTAGTCTTTTAGGTATTTATCTTAATCAGTATTCTCTTAGCTTCCTGTATCAGTGGTTTGGTGTCATTAATTTTAGAAAGTTCTAAGCCATTATTACTACAAATATGCTGCTTCTCTCTTCTGTCCTTTTGGAAGTTTCTGTTGATTTATCTTAAAGCTCACTGATTCTTTCCTTGGCCATGTCCATTCTGCTATTGAGCCCATCAAAACATTCTTTGTCTTTGTTAAAGTGGTTTTCAATTTCTAGTACTTACTTTCTCCTATTTCTTAGAGCCCTGTTGTTGTGGTTGCAAAGTGTGGGAGAGGGAAACTTTTTATAATCATTTGATTAAATTTCAGTGGTTTAGTGGGCTTGTGACCCTGGGCTGTTGCCATTCCCCCAACCCTCATCTAAAGGTGAAGCTGGAAGGCTGGTGGGGCAGGACTGGGACAGTGCCCTTCCCTCAAGGGAGACAAGGTCAAGTGTTCTATCTGGGAGAGTAAGAAGGTTCTTGGGGAGCATTTCACAACGACTACTCTTCCCCTCTGCCAGAGCCAGCAGAGGAACTTTCTCAGATTCTTCTCTGTGAGAAAATCTGGTGGGGTGCCTGGAGATGCAACCCAGGGAAGCTGAGGGAAGGCCCTAGGACTGGCCCTAGGACTGGCCCCCAGGACTTTCTCCCTCACATGCTAGCCCCATGTCAGTCTCCAATTCATCAGTTACAATGGAAGTGTTCCTACCAGTTTATCTCTGGATTCCTTATCTTTTCAGATTTCAGGGGTTGGTTTGCCCTCCAGTGTTTGTTCTCTGATGGGTTCAGGAAGAATCTTTGCTTTCCGGTTTATTCAGCTATTTCTTGTTTAAAGGACAGGAGTGATGACTTCTAAGCTCTTTACCTTTTGGTGCTGGAACCCTGATTTTTAAAATTTAACTTTTTTCCTCCTAAATTTTAAGAACTGTATTATTCCATAATACAGATTTATCATGAGTTACCTATTTACCTATTAAAAGACTAGCCTATTTCTAACTTCACATTATTATAAACAAGTGATGTACAATACAGTAAAGCACCTTATACTGTGTTGCTTTGAATAGCTTCCTGGAAGAGGTCTTAATTAGATTGAGAGTAAGTATGTTGATACTATCAGATTTCCCTAAACAAAGACTGGATTTCCATTCTAATCAAGAGTGTGTACATTTCCATTTTTCCTATTCTTACTGTGTATTTTACAAATCCTGTCAGTTTTTGCCAGACTGATTAGCAAACATTTGTACTTTGTTTTTATTTGCATTTCTCTGCTTGTTAGTGATTTTAAGTACTTTTTCATATATGTGTTGTGTTGCTTTTCATATGTGTAGCATTTTTACTGGGAATAGTCTGTTCCTATTCCATTCTTTCTTTGTGATCTGGTTGTTGATGTCAAGAGTTCCATGGATGGTATAGTTGTTAATACTTTGTTATAAGGATTGCTAATATTTTTGCTTATTTGTTGCCTATCTTTTTACTAAATGGTATTTTTAGCTATATATTTATCTTTTTATCTTTTTAGAAAATTTTACCCCAAATTATAAGTAATTTATATTTGCTTTGAACATTTTATCATTTGTTTACATTTAGATCTTTAAACCATTTGGAATTAGTTTTTCTTCCAAATGAAGAAATACTAGCTTTTGTTTATGGAAATAATAATTTTAGAAAATCCTAAATTGATGTTGTAACCAGTCTGCAGAGTTGTAGAATTTTCTCCACAGTATCCAGCAACCCAAAATTAGAAATGGAGAAATTGTGTGGTGGGCTTCATCCAGGCATGAATAATGGTTGGGACTGTGTATAGCCCAGGAATGTAAGGGAATTGAAGGTCCAGTTGAGATCGTTATTAAAGAGATTAAACAGGGTTTGATCTTTTCTGAAGAACAAGAGAATTGGGAGAAGTCAAAAAGAGGAGGTGATTCCAGCACAAATCACAAATTTAGGAAGTATGAAAGGTGGAGTGATTGAAAATAACTCAGAGTGAGATTTCAGAACTTGATAGTTTGAAAATAGAGAAATTCCTAGTGGAGATAGGTCTGGGATACGGCCCTGAGAGTTCTAGTCCCTCTAATATGCATCTCACTCCTGAGGTGGGTCTCCCCTGCACCTTTGCCATCCACTGAGGATACTGATAGGTGATCGCAGAGCTGACTGATTCCAAGTAGAGGTTAGCAGACAAATAGAGAATGCAAAATGTGTCAGTATTAGGCAGTCACAAATTATAGGAGCATTGTGCCACAAACACTCTTTTGAAGGTCTTATACGGAATTTTGAACACAATTTGTGTAAAAATACACTTTCAGAGAATAGTAGAGCTTTCAGGTCAACTTACAATAAGTTTATTCTATAATACAATTTAATTACACTATATGAATCATATCAAATAACCTAACTGCCATTTAACTGTTAGGGTAAATGTACTTTGGGGGCCCCCAAACTAGTAGTGGGGCCATAGAAGGAGGGGTTCTAGAAAGGTGTCAGAGAGATGGCAAAGTGATTGCTCATGATTGGAAATCGTAACGAAGGGAAGTGTTTTTAAATGAAGGCATATTGCTTTTGAACTTGGAATATACTTTTGTCTATAAAAATGGAAAAATAAGCACATGGAAAAGATACTTTGAGAAATTGTTCAGTTTGGCATGCTAGTTCTGTCTAGAAAAAAGTCCCACCATTGTTAATATAACAAGATTGATTTGCGCGCCATTGATATAACCTGGTAGCCAAGGAGAGTGGACTGGAATGCACATGTTTGAACAATGAGGACTTCACTCTACTAGTCAGTGGGGGCAGTAGATGCCATTGAAGTGAGCTTGTGTACTGTGTGGACACCATATTCAAAATGACTGACCGGGTACAGCAATGAATCTACATCAGGTTTTGCAATAAACTTGAACATTCCTCCTTGGAAACTATTCAGATGATTCAGATGGCTGCCGTTACTGTCAACTGGTGATTAGAAGCTTCAGCAGGACAACATGCCTGCTCATGCATCATGTCTACTGCAGAAGTTTTTTGGCAAAACATCAAATCACTGAGGTGACCCAGCTCCCCTATAACCCAGATTAGGTGCCCTGATACTTCTGCCTTTTCCCCAAACTGAAATCACCTTTGAAAGGGAAGAGATTTCAGATGTTGATCAGATTCAGAAAAATATAGCGGGGCAGCTAATGGTGATTGGGAGAACTGTGTGAGGTCCCAAGGTGCTTACTTTGAAGGGGTCTGAGGTGTCATTGTCCTATGTACAATGTTTCTTGTCTCTCGTATCTTCAGTAAATGTCCCTATTTTTCCTGGTGCATGGCTGGATACTTTCTGAACAGGTCCCATGTATAGGATGGTGGGGTCACAAATGGGGTGAGAAGGGTAAGGGGATGTTGGGAATATAAATGAGATGGCTGGTCTGGTAATATCTCATAGGGAGACTAAACTCTGATAATGACTCTTCTTGAAAAGCAAAAAGCAATATTTAGCCGGTAGAGATTTTAAATTCTAATTCAGGACTAACTATCTACAGTTCTTTTTCAGTGTATATGTTAGATTGCTGCATTATAAACCCAGTTTGTTGGAAGTCTCTCAAAGTTTTGTCTTTGTGCTTAAAAAGTATAAGTTTTGCCTTTATTCTTCATAGGATAAGAAACAATGGGATTTTCCTCCAGAAAATTTAAGAAAAAATTTTCTTATTTTCTGAGTAATTTTCTGAGCAATTACTTACAATTCTTTAATGAAAGTGTAAGACTTCCCTTAGCCGTGTAATCTATTTATTTCTTTTCTCATGGAATTAAGGAGATACTTAGAAAATTAAGTATTTAGTTAAGCTACTCAAAGGCAGCTAACTACTTGACAAATACATTTTTAAAATTTAGGCTATTTACTTGTTTTATATCCTTCTATAGTTTAAATAATGAGAAACCGTTTAAAGGATTTGGGGAGGACATGGTTAAAGTATCTGGGATTTTCAGTCATTAACATAAGATATTAGAGTAAGAAATACTGCCTAGCTCATTGAGGTAATTATCTAATTGCTATTTAAATAACCCCCTGTTGGCAGTACAAACACTTTTGTGAAACAAAATGCAGTTCTTATGCACAATAATCTTTATAAATATTTTGAAAACCCCTAATAACATTATCCCCATAGTAATCTTTCTATTTGTCCTCATTTTTATATTTTGCATATCTCTTCTGTGTTGCTTTAGAAACCTCTTGCTGAGCATCCAACTAAGAAATAAATTTTCCCTTAATTTTTTTATCATTTTGTATATCTCTAAAATATAATATTGTATTATAAGGGCTTATGCCGTTTCCTTTCTCTTACTTGCCTAGATACTAACTAAAAATGTAACTAAAAAAAATCAAAAGAAATTAAAAAATTATTGAATGCAACTAATGTGTTGACACTTTATAGAATTTATGTTATCATATGTGTGTATTACAAAGAAGTTGTGAAAAAAGATTTTACAGATGAGAGAAACCAAAGATTCAGCAGGGTTAAGAGCCTTTCACCTGAATTTACTTATATGGACATGTCTGTACAGCACTGACTGAAGAATGCCTGTTTTTTTTTTCTAGTCTTTCACTCTTCAGGTAGTTCTTGTTCTGAATATGCTTTAAATATAAAATTTGAAGTGCAAACAAAGCAATGGTTCATCAAGCTGGTATGCTTATGTGTTTCTTAGTAGAAAGGGGGAATTCTTCCTTCACTGAGATCATCTGAGTAATTGAGAAGTAACTAAATGCATTTAGCTGGTTGATATCTATGCTTTTGTATCTGGTAAATATTAAATAACAATGGTGCAAAAGCTTTATTACATCTAGTTAATGTTTGTCAATATGTAATCATGTGTGTTTTTTAAATTGGGATGGAAATTGATTAGTATGTATTCTGAAAAATCAGAAAGATTCCTTTCACATTCTAATTGCTACTTGGTGCTAAATAATAAATATACTAGCATCACAGTTTCCAAGAATTCTGTAATTTAAAATAAGCTATACATGTGAGTAAAATTGGGAAGAGCATTTGACCAGGAGTTAAAGGTTTGGATTCTCATACAATTCCTCCTTATTGTTCTTGTCGTGGGCCTGGAATTAATCTTATCTTCAGCTGGCCCACTTACGTGTGTTGCAATGAAGAGCAAAGGGAGGTAGTCTGAAAGTGCTTTGAAGTTCTTTGGGTATAGAGTGATGCTTGATTTTTTTTTTTTAATGACATAGATGCCTTTGAAAGCTGGGAAATATCTTAGAATAATATTTTTGAAATATTGGAGGATCATGAATTCCCTAATCCCTAACCACAGAACCCATATTATGAACTCTGGCTACAGGCCAAGGAAAAAGAGCAGAGCTATGCATAATCTAAAATATTAAATTACAAACATTTTGTCATTCACTTCAAATTTTGTTCTTGTTCTGGGGATTTTTAGGACTACACACACCAGCACATAGCAGGCTGTTTGAACATATTTTTGAAATCTTTTATTTTTTAAAAATATTTGGAAGACTTGCCTATTTTCCAAAAACAGCCTTGAACTAGACCAACTTTTATCGTTTTGTAGTTTAGAGGTTCCCCATGGCCTTCGCCTGTGTATCTAAGCATTCCCCCCTGCGATTGGACCCCTTAGAGCATATCAGGTGCTCTTTGCACAGCAGCACCCAGCACAGAGAGGCCCTTGGCAGAGCTCTAAGCAGAATTAGTCTTTCTGCTCCTCGTCTGTGATGAGTCACATCATGGCCTCCTGTTGCAGTGAAGCCACAGTGCATAAGTCCATGTGTGTAGCCAAATATGTAATTTGCTCAAAATTCCAAAGGATGCATGTTTAAGGTGCTAGTTCTTCTTATAGTTAAAAAAAAACAACAACAGAACAATAGACAGATGTCTGGCATACTAGCTTATGTGGTCATGTATTGCATTGGCCAAAAAGTCTGTATGGGGTTTTTTTTTTTAAATAAAAGACATGTTTTTTCATTTTCACCAATAACTTTATTGATCTGGGTATTTTGAGTTTGTCACCTATCTCCCATGTGGTATAATGTTAATTGTTAATAATTAATATCTTGATTTGATTGCTGTCAACTTCAACTTACCTAGCTGACCGTGGAGCATTTCATCCAGTGGGGACTCTCCAGCACAGTACTTGGCACACCCCCATTGACACATTCAGTCACTGACAGCACCTCCTCTACATGCTGCACAAATCTTTTTTTTTTTTTCATTTCAATTGCATTTTTACCTTTCTTGATAATAAAGCACCATATGCCGAAAACATTGTGTATTTTCTTCCATCTTCAATATTAAAATGGTTACACAAAAATTCACTAATTTTGATGATTTTTTTAATACTTGCTGCTATGACAGCTGTCACAATGCAATCTAACAATTGTTTCAAATGAAATTAAAGATAACTACGTGCATCTTACAGAAAAACTTAACATCAGATTATTCCTGCTTTTCTACAGATTAAAAAGAAAATTGCCTTTCTTCTAGATTCTGTATATCCATAATGCCCGCCCAGCCTTCCTTATTCCTCTTGTAAGATATTCTGTTTTTGTGTCTGAAATTAGCTAACTGCTGGTACAGTTAGTGGTAGTTTAAAAGGGCTGGTGATGCTTTTTGAAAGCGTAGTGTTACTGAATCTGTTATATATTCTAACCCAGTGGTTGGTTTACTTATTTCTTAACTACAGCTCCAGCCAGGGATACATTTTGATGCAGTACACACAAAAACCACCTTACCCAAAATGTTTCATGAAATAATAATTACCCTTACTATATATGTTGCAATATCTTTTATTTCATTTTAAAAATACTCATCATGACCTACTAAATGAATTAGCATGATCTACCAAAGGATTTCAAACTGTAGTTTGAAAATTACTTCTTCAGTTATATAATTTTCAGTGTCATCTTATGCTTTGTAGAATATTGGGGTATCATTTTATTTAATTTCTATATTTTCAAACTATAACATAAACTATTTTGCAGGTACCAAAGGGTAATCCTTCATCTAGAAATAAAATAAATTAAAAAATAAAAAAACTTTGTGGGCTTTTGGGGGGTGGGATTCTTGGTTTGTATATTTTGAGATAAGAGTGAAATTTCTGTTCTTTTATTATTTTACATGTGCTTGGTTATTAAGCAACGTAGTAACAGTAAGATTTGCGATCCCTTTATTTGTTGAACTTGATTATGACTAACTTAATTGGAAACATTTGTTTACTTGCCCAGTTATTGTTTTACATTTAATGGTTTATAATCTTAATTATATTTTATTAATTTTGCTGTTACAGTTCTGATTTTTCTCCCCACAACACTGTTCATGTTCATGGGTCATGAGTATAGGTTCTTTGGCTACTCCATGTCCTATACTGTATTTTATATCCCCATGGCTATTCTGTAACTTCCTATTTGTACTTCTTAATCCCCTCACCTCTTCATCCATTCCCCCAAACCCCCTTTCCCTATGGCAGCCATCAAAATGATCTGTATCCACGATTCTCTCTCTGTTCTTCTTGTTTTGCTTAGTTTTTTTATTCAATTGTTGATAGATAATGTATGTATTACCATTTTTATTGTTCACACTCTTGATCTTTTTCTTAAATAAGTCTTTTTTAACATTTCATATACTAATGGTTTGGTGATGGACTCCTGTAGTTTTTTCTTCTCTGGAAAGCTCTTATCTGTCCTCTGATTCTAAATGGTAGCTTTGCTGCTAGGGCAATTTGCCTGTAGGTCCCTGCTTTTCATGACTTTGAATATTTCTTGCCAGTCCCTGCTAGCCTGCAAAGTGTCTTTTGAGAAGTCAGCTGATGGTCTTATGGGAACTCGCCTGTAGCTAACTCACTTCTTTTCTCTTTCTGCTTTTAGGCAACCTTTGGCATTTTAATTATGATGTGTCCTGGAGTGGGCCTCTGTGAATCTGTCTTGTTTGGGACTCTGTGCTTCCTGGCCTTGCATGTCTATTTTCTTCACCAAATTAGGGAAATTTTCTTTCATTATTTTTTCAAATAGATGTCCAATTTGTCTCTCTTTTCTCCTTCTGGCACCCCTATTATGCAAATGTTGTTCCCCTTGAAGTTGTCACAGAGGCTGCTTATACTTTCTTCACTTTTTTGGATTCTTTTTTCTTGATGTTCTGGTGGATTGTTTTTTGCTTCCTTATGTTCTAAATCATTTTTTGATTCGGTTTCATCCACTCTATTGTTGTTTTCCTGTAAATTGTTCTTTATTTCAATTAGTGTATCCTTCATTTCTAACTGGATCTTTTTTATGCTGTTGAGATCCTCACTTGGTTCCTTGAGCATCCTTATAACCAGTGTTTTGAACTCCGCATCTGATAGATAGCTTATCTCCATTCAGTTTAGCTGTTTTTCTGGAGTTTTGATCGATTTTTTTTTTTATTTCGGACTTGTTTGTCTTGTTCTGGCAGCCTCCCTGTATTTGTTTCTGTGTATTAGGTGGAGCTGCTTTGGCTCCATATCTTGGTAGTGTGGCCTAATGTAGTAGGTTTCCTATAGGATCCAGTGGCACAGCCTCCCCTATCACCTGAGCTGGGTACTACTCAAGGTACACTCTGTGTAGGCTGAGTACATGCCCTCTTATAGTTCAGCCTTGATTGCTGTTGGCAGGTCAATAGGCCAGTCAGCTGCAAGGATTGGCAGTGACCATGTACCAACAATCTCTGCCTTCTGTGGAGGATCAGCTGTGCAGAGGGAGGGTGGTGGTGGTCCAGTGTGGTCTGTAGCTGTCCACTGGGTGTGTAGGCCAAGGTCATCCCCGACCTGTATTTTGTCCAGGGTCTCCCTGCCTGAGCTATAAAGCAATCTGGGATGGCTGCTGATTGTGCTGGGCTTAGAGATTCCCATAGGAAGCAAAGCTGTGAATCTAGGCTGGCTACCGCTTGTGCCAGCCCTGGGGTTCACTGAATCCACCTATTGCCTGTTTGATAGGATTTAGAACACAGGTGGCAAACACAAGGCCCACAGGCCGAATCCAGCCCTCTACCTTGTTTCTACCCAGCCTCAGTACTGAGATTTCACTTAACTGTTAAGGAGTAGTTACGTTTCTACATTCCTAAAATTACATTCTCCCTTTGAAGGCAACCACAAGGCTGATGTGGCCCCCAGTGAAAATGAGTTTGACACCCCTGATTTAGGAAGTTGTAAAGCATGAGACAAGACCAGCCATTCATATGGAAAAGTTGCTTGGGTGGGCCCATAAGTTGGGTGGGGTCAAGTCTCTGGGGATCTCCAAAGCAGATCAAATTGTGTTAGCCAGGTTGATGGGAGTCTCAGATATGGCACCAGCTTTCTGGCTCTGTGGGCAAAGGGTTTATTTAGAAAAGGGACCATGGCCTCTGCTCTCCTTGATGCCAGATACTTCCATTCCTCCCTTTACACCACTGGTGCCTTTCCAGCTGCTGCCCTGGTGCCAGGGCTCAGAGGAAGTGAGTCTGTGAGTGAGGAACTGCTCGGGGCTCTAGAAGTTTCTTCCTCCAACTCAGTCCCCACTGGTTTTTACAGTCAGAAGTTGTGGGTGCCTTTCATGCTGGCACTGGAACCCTGGGCTGGGGCAACTGGTGTGGGGCTGGGACTCCTTGCTCCTGAGATACCACTCTCGGATTTTTATCCACCAGACATGGGTGAGAGACCAGCCGGTTCTGCATCTTAACCCCTCCTGCCAATCTGGGTGGATGTGGTTTCTTTCCTTCTATAGTTGTCAGAGTTCCATCCAACTTGATTTGTGACAGTTCTGAGTGATGATTATCCTATATTTTAGTTGTAATTTTGGTGTGGTTGTGCTAAGAAGCCAGCCATGTTTGCCTATGCTACCATCTTGCCCAGAAGTCCTAATGGTTTACATTTATATAAATTGTGTCAAAGCTAGTAGGATAGTTGAGTGCCATATTATAATTTATCTTTTAGGGAGACTTACCAAAACTAGCTTTGCCTTTCTACCTATTCTTTTTAAAGATGTAAAAAAAATTTTTTAGTCAAAGTTTCCTATTTTTTAGACTTTTTATAAGCTCTTTATGCATGCTTAACCTGGTTAAGATAATGACGCTGTGACCCTTTCTTGGTTAACGTCTTCCAACAGGATTAGAAGTGCTTATCACCAACCTGCCAAGATGAACATGGTGAAGAGGATCATGGGTCGGCCAAGGCAGGAGGAGTGCAGCCCTCAAGACAATGCCTTAGGACTGATGCACCTCCGCCGTCTCTTCACTGAGCTGTGCCACCCTCCTCGGCACATGACTCAGAAGGAACAAGAAGAGAAGCTGTACATGATGCTGCCAGTGTTTAACAGGGTAAGTCTAGGTTGTAAGCACACTTTCCAGGACTGAGTGGCACTACCAGAATCTTCAGGTTATAATAAGTCACAGGTAGGAAAAATGATACAGTGAATTGCTTTTTAAGAAGCTTGATGTTTTCATTCCTTCCTTTCAGTTTGCTATAAAGTAGTGTGACTTGATGTGAGACCTGGTCAGAATGAACTGTTTAGTTTTAACAGATAAAAGGAAGTCTGAGCACTTGGTAAAAGTTTTGTCTAGTGATTGAGTTTGGGAGAAGGGATAGATTATATAAATTATCATTTGTTATTTCCATTATTTTTTAATGATTTTATTTATTTATTTTTAGAGAGAGGGGAAGGAGGGAGAAAGAGGAGAGAAACATCAGTGTGTGGTTGCCTCTTGTACTTCCTCTACTGGGGACCTCGCCCACAACCCAGGCCTGTGCCCTGACTGGGAATTCAACCAGCCAACCTTTGGTTTGCAGACTGACACTCAATCCATTGAGCCACACCAGCCAGGGAGCCATTCTTATTTTGAAGTGATGGTTAATCCCACCAAATAGTGCAGTTGCCCAAGTGCTTTGTACACTTTTGAAGAATCATCTCAATTTTCTTTGTCATTAGGCAGGTTTTCTATCAGAAATTGAAAAAGGATAGTTATAGACCCTGGAGAGTCTAAATAGAGTTAATGTTTTATTGTATTTTATCAAGTTGATTATGGGTAGCAATCTTGGTGAGGACTTTTAAAATAATTTTTAAGTTTTAACAAAGGTGTACAAGTACATAGTGTAAAAAGTCAAGTAGTTCCACAGGCTAATGGATGTTCCACCGCTCTCCACTGCTAATTGCTGCTGTCACTTTGAGCTCCTTCAGCTTTTGAATAACATATTTTACTGTTTTTTTTCTTGATTATTCAGTTTTAATTGACTTCCTACTGAGGAATATAAAAGCTAGTACATATTACCCTCCTTATCCTTTCCATAGAGTGTACCATTTGTTTAAACAATACTTTGTGTTTATACTTTGCTCATCATGGAGTAAATAGTATTCACAGATGGACCACAGGTAGTATACCACTATTATTTTTCCACTTTTGTAGAATTTGTTTCCTCCAGACTTCATATTATAACTATCTTCATTTCTGTCTTTTCTGCATGTCTCTGCTTCTCTTTCTCTTTCTCTCCCATCTCTGCCTTTCTCTCCCTCCTTTCTCTCCCTCACATTCCTCTTTCTCTTCCCCATCTCTCTCCCTATTTCTCCTGCTCTTGTTCTGTCTTTGTCTTTCTCCTTCTGCTTTTCTTTCCCTTCCCTGTTCCGTCTCTGTCCCCAACTCTGCCTCTCCATCTCTTTCTACACCTTCTCTCTTCACCCCACTTTCTGTCTTTTGCTCTCCCCACCATCTGTCTTTCTCCCTGTCTCTCTCGCTCCCTCTCTCTTGTTGCCTCTTCTGATTCCCGTTTCTCTCTCCCTGTCTCTGTCTTTTCCCTGCACTCCCTGCCTCCCTGGAATGTCTCTCCCTCTGGTGATACCTTTCTCTCTACCCCATCTCTGACTCATCGTCTCCCTTCTAGTGTCACTTGGTCTCTATGTTGTTTATTCTCTATGTGTTAGTGTTCCTGCCTGAAATTTTTAGTCTCTTTTTTTTCTCATTATTTTAAAATTTTACTGAGGCTTCATGATGACTTTTCTTAATCTGAAAAGTTGTACCCTTCAACCCTGGGGAAGTATTTTGAAATATTTCTTTGTTAATCTCCCATTGTTTTATGTTTTCTTTTCTGGAACTCTATCAATCATGTTAATTCTTCTAGATTAATCTTATGTTACATTTTTGTTTCCTTGAATCCTTCCTTTTATTCTTATAAAACTGTGTAGTATCTCCTCTCATCCCTCTGAAAATATTAAAGTTTTAAAAATTTTTCCTAAAGTTCTTGCATTGTTATTTTTCCAGATTCCTTTTTTTTTTTTCTCTTTTGATGTATGTTTTCTTTCATGCCAGAGTAACCTTCAGCTGTGTGGTGATAATTGTCCATACATGGTCTAATCTTATAAAGCTAAAATGTAAGGAGGAAGATAAACATATAATTGTGCTAGAGAAGTAAGCACAACAGCAGATAATATAATGACAACAAAGAAATATAGCATCAGAGGCACGGGAGGATGTGGGAGCCCTGCAAAGAGAGTTCTCTGAAAGTGTAGGGGTCAGGGAAGGGAAGATTCCTTCAAGAATGTGATAGAATTCTTCAGCTTTAAAAGATAAGCATTAGCCAGATTGGAATTAACTGGACTAAATTAATGAAGAAGGTAATTATGGAAGAAGTTAAAGCATGAGTCAAGGTAAAAGGCAACAAACATTGTAATGTGTGCTGGTGTTTATAAGTATGCCAAGGAGTTGATTTTATGTTAAGGAGGGGCAAAAAGTCAGACTGTCAAGATGGGTAGGAGGCATACTTGTACTCATCCTTTTCCTGGAGGCATGCAGAGCCAATGAAGTATTGTAAGCAATAGAATAAGAGAGAGTAGAAAGGGCCAAGGCAAAGCTTTCTCTGCGGTTTCTAATTTGGGAAACTGAGTAGATGTTTTCCAGTAGCTGAGAAAGAAAGTTTTAGGGGACAGATTCAGTATGGGGCATGGAGTCTAGATGATTTGTGAGCTTCCCTGACAGAGCTATTCAGTAGACAATTAGAAAGGAGTTGGCTGGGCACATATTTTTGGGACTCATTGGCAAAGATGCGGTCATTGAAACCCGGGAGGGGGACAAAAGATTACTCATGGTTCATACTGCCAAGTGAGAAGGGCAGCAAGCTAAGGGTGGACCATAGAGAATATGAATGTTAAGTGAAAGAAGGGGCACCCATCAAGGATACAGAACAGGAGCTGGTCCCTGCAGTACAGAAAGGATCAGCAGAGGGTGGTTATAGAGCTTGAGATAAAACTTGCAAGGAGGAGAGCAGTTAACCCTGTCGAGTACAGTGAGGACTGAAGAACGTTCTTGAGATTTCCCAGTTTGGAAGTTACTAGAATGGTGGAGCCAGAAGGCAGTGAGTTGGAGATAAAGAGAGACAGTAAGTGTATTCTTGGCTTACAGAAATTTGGAAGAAAGGAGAACAAAAGAGATTGGTGGAGGTGAATTTGGCAATAAAAGGGTGTTTGTATGTTTCTAGTGTTTGCTTTGTTTTTAAAGGTGGGAAAGAGGTAGTCATGCTTACAAAGAGAAGAGAAGAAACCAGCAGAGGAGAAAATGTGGAAATTTTCAAGAGAGATTGAAATTGATTGAGGAAGAGAGCATGGAGTCAAATTTCAGATGGGTGGTTGAGCCTCCAGTGGGAAAAAGAGACCTATCTCATCCTGGAGAAAGGATACAGGGTGGAGCAAAAGTAGGCTTACAGTTGTTCATGTGGAAAAAGACATGCAGGTTATGACTATTACAATAGTTTGAGCACTCACAACTGTAAACCTACTTTTGTCCCATCCTGCATTTTGTCGGGTGTGAACATGGGTTTGTAGTTCAGATGGTGGGAAGTCGAATGAGATCTTGCTTAGTAACCTCAGTTTCCTGTCGTTGTCAGCAGGAGATGTGGTCTGTTCAGAGTCTTGAGGGAGTAGGTTGACTAAGGGGTTTAAAGAAATTGTGATGGTTTGGAATATTAATGAAAGGGAATGAGAAAGATAGTTGAAAAGGAATGATAAAAGAGTATTGAGGGTCCAGTGGAAGTTGGAGATAATAAATTCATAACACATCTTATCCAGTCCTGTGTGTGATTTTTCTCTTGCCAGGGACTCAGCAGCCTGTGGGTAGAATTTAGGGAGGACAGATAGATACATTAGAGTGGAGAAGGCAGACGTTATTTATTTTGTCATTATGCGTTTTGCTGGGCTGGTAAGGCAGAAGGGCAGAAGTAGAAGGAAGGAGGTGGTAAAAGAGAGACTAGTTCAAATGTCACCTATGGGATTAGGTAGGATAGAGTAAGAACAGAGGATGGAAACAATCCATTTAGAGGATGTTCATTTTTTTTAATCTATAAAATAAGAGACTAAGAATGATACAGGGAGGAGATAGAGAATAGGAACATGAGGAAAGGTCGGGGGAAGGTTTAAAATAGCACTTTTGGAAACGGGAGAGAACTGATTGTGGACAAAAACATGTTTTCAAGCCCTGTTGAGGTAACCAACAGTCATTCATTTTTGTTGGAATTAGTTCTAGAAAGTTTTTTTGTTGTTTCATTTTGTTTATGTACTGTTGGCTGAGTATTTTGAGGCAATCTCCTTCTCTCAGACTTACAAACATTTACAAAGGTGATGTTTAGAATGGTTAGCACAATTGTTGTTTTTTCCATTAACATAAATTAATAAGTAATATCCTAGATATGTGTCCCATCTGTTTCATCAGTTAGGTTTCCACAGTGAGTTCAAGTGAGTATTAGGATAGAATAATTATACAGATATGTTTTTTGAAAGAGTAGATTTGAGATGCTTTAGTGATTATCCTCTCTTAGACTGATTTCGTTTTCTTGTGTTCTAAGTTGTCATAAGTCTCATTAACTATTAAATTCTTTTAAGTCAAAAGTTTTTAATTGGCTGATGAAAAACACATGTATATGCATTGCCTTTCATCTCTAATATAATGAGTGAAAAACCATAAATGTTCAGTCATCTCTTAACTAATGAAAAGACAGGAAGTTATTTTTGTGCCATCGTGACCAATTAAAAAATATATATATTATATTCACTCGGTTATCATTAACCTAAAGGTGTCCTTATATAAGCCATCACATTCACTGAATTTTTTAAATATATGGCCATATTTACTCAATATTCAACCATTTATACATGAACATTCTCTACTAGTAAGAAATAGCTTTGATAAATGAGTAGCTCATGATGGCTCTAGAGCTCTTAACTATGATTGCTAGAAAGGAATTGCACTGTTCACTTTTGAGACTTTGCTTATTTCATGTCAAATAGTAAATAAGCCATATTACTATTACCATTAGACTTAGGCATCTATCTCCAGAATTATTTTTAAAGTGTGGTCAGTAGTGTTATTTCAGTGTGTGGTTTTTGCTTCTGAGAGGCACAGCTTGAGAAATGACATGTGTTGAGCCTTTTTCCTGGGCCAGGTCCCATGCTGGGTTCTTCAACTGCCTCCTGTGATCCTCCTGACAGTCCTGCAAGGAGACTGCTGCTGTCCTGCCTCTCAAACTGGAGGGTTATTGTGGAGACCGAGAATAGCTGAGTAGCATTTACCCAGCATTCTTAAAAATAATTAACCTTTAGTCCCAAGAACAAAAGCTTACAAAGAAAATACCCGATTTAAATTTATTAAAAAAGAATAGCATTTTAGTCATCTAAATATTAACTGCTGTTGTTAATTACCTTGGTAGATGTTATCATACTTCATTGTATAGTTTTAAATGTACTCTTTGCTAATTAGATCTTCTTTTAGAAACCCCCCTAGCTTTTAAATTTTTAATTTATATTTGAGAAGTTGAAAACAGTGTCTTTTTGTCTCTTACAAATGACCTTTACTTTTTAAGTTGTTGGCTTTAGAGGAAGGAGATTCAAGTTTAGAACCAAATGAGAGACAAGATAGGAGTCAGAAGGTGAACTATTACCATATATACAGCTTTAATACTTACTACGTAATACCGGTACAGTTGATATTGGAGAATGCGTCTGTGCAACAAAGGACTAAGTTTACCCTTCAAATAGAAAGAGACAGTTGCAGGCCGCACCCAGAGCAGATGAGAGTGTGTGTTCTCCTGAGGCAGGCATATCCCAAAAGAGAGGAAAGAGAGAAGCAAGTGAGGGCAGGAGTCTTATTTCTTTTCCCCTAAGTCGGTGGTCCTTCTGAGAAATAGGAAGGGTATAAGATAAATGTTTCTCTAATTATTTATGTTAATTGATAAGAAATCGTAGTTCATTTACAAGATAAAAATAACAATTCCATTTTGGTTGTTAGTTTTTAAAGTCTGTTTTTTATTGCAATTATTTAAGAACTAATGGTGGTCGTACTATGTAACTTATTTTAGATATGACATATACTGTATTTAGGAAACAAAAGACACCATTTTAGAAAACTTTCAAAATGCCAGCCTTTTTTGTTAGTCATATTTAATCGGTTTTTATTGAATGGCTTCATTGTGCAACAAATACATATGGAGCCTCTACTCTGTGCATGCCACGTTAGGTATCACCATTACTGTGCTCTCTCTGAGCACACCAGAAATGTTTACTAGAGGTACCAGGACGTGTTCTGAAATGTACTTAGATGCATATTAAAAATTACCCTTCTAAAAGCAAATCAGACCATGTTGTTCTCTTAAGGTGAACATCGCAGAGTTACAGTGATAGGGTTCAGGTGGACTTTAATTGAGGCGATACTGTACTGGGTGATTAAGAGCAGGACTTTGGATCAGACAGGCCTAGTTTAAAATTCTGGCTCCAGCACCTCCAGGCTTACGTTGTTTAACTCCTGTAATGCTTACTTTTTTTAAATGTGTGAAATGAGGATACTGTATAAGATTTTGTGAGGTTTAAATGACATCACATGTCAAGTATTTGAATACTGCTAGGCACATGGCAAAGGATCATTCATTATATGGTAACTATTTTTATTGAATTTGCTAGAAGGCATGTTTGTTCCTCAGTACTGTTTTTATTTTCATCTGAGTTATGAATGTCACATATCTCTTGTGGAATTATCTCTTCTGAGTTGAATATATCACCAACCAGTCTATTGTTCAGTTCTCTCCCTTGACAGATAAAGAAACTGAAAAGAACAAAAACTTGACCTGTAGTCCCTGAGGGGAGGAGAATCCAAGCCTCCTGACTCCCAGCTCCATGCTCCATCCTCTGTGGCACATACTTAGCCACATGGTGGAAGCATTGTGTGTTTTTAAGAAATACCACTGTTTGTGAAAGGTGGTAAATACATACCTAATATTCTTAGATTTAAATGCTGATTTCAATCACAAAAAGATCACTTTCCTTTGCTGCCTTATGTACTTAGTCTAAAAGGTCAGATTTGTGTTTTAGTCCCTGCATCTCTCCAACCTTATCTTATACCATTTTCCTTTTCATTTAAAACATCTAGCCTCATCAGCCTTTTGATTCCTCACTGCCCTAAAAATTTCATGTCCACTTTGAGGTCTTAGCATGACTGTTCTCACTGCCCAGAGCCCGAACATTATGATTCCAAACATTGCCAGGCATATTTAGGAGATCAATAAATATTTATGACTGAATAAATGACAGAATGAATCAATCATTAGTAGTGTTAGATCACTAGACTAAGAATTGTTTATGTCATTTCAGATTAGTAAATAGGACATTGTCTTTCTTCCATAATATTGATTTTGAGTTGGTTGATTCAAGTAAGACTTACCTTTTGAAAAAAAATTTTGTATGAAAATAAAGCAGTAAGTGTTAGGATTTGTGCGAAAAGTTACTTGCATTTTTAACAGCATTATTATTCACCCAGCATGAAGACTGATTGAATAACCATATCCTTATATCTTCTAAGACATTACCTATTAATTTATGAAGTTGTCTTAATAATGCTTAGGAATAAAATAGCTCTTAATTCTTAGGAGCAAAATATACATCAATATATTCTTGGTAATAGAAATGTTTACCTACTATGTGTCTAGATCAGTTTGATGAAAGGCCAATAATTTCCTGAGCAAATTGTTTTATTAATGCCTTCATTAAACAGTTACACACTCATCTGTGCATGGAGGTAAAATGGCAGTTGGTGCATGTGCCATTGTTTGGTCTCTCAGTTCCTAATGTATCTATAGTTTGTTAAAGAATGTGAATCTTCCTTAACAGGTAACACACAGGTTAACTGTAAACATAAAACATTCATCAAAATATTAGAAGAAAAACAATGTATTGAGATCTTGAAAAGTACTGCTTATTGCTCTGGCTGCTACGGCTCGGTTAGTTGGAGTGTTGTCTCATGCTCTGAAAGGTGGAGGGTTCAATTCCTGGTCAGGGCACGTACCTAGGTTGCAGGTTTGGTCCCTGTTTGGGGCACATGTGGGAGGCAGCTGATTAATGTCTCTCTCTTCCTCCCTCCCTTCCTTTCTCCCTTTTTCTCCCTCCCTCTTCCTCTTTCTCCCTCCATCTTCTTCTCTCTCTAAAATTAATAGATGTATCCTAGGACAAGGATTATAAGAAAAGAACTGTTTATTTGTTCTTTGAAATCATTTTTAATTACCCCTGTGTTACATTAGTTAACAGACTTATATGCCTGGACAAAAGTATACCCTGTAGAATTGAATTTTTGTGGGTTTTTTTATGTTTTTAGTACTTTCAGTTCTATTTGAGGGAGGTTATAAGAAACACAGTATCTATTGTAAGAATGTAAGAAACATTTCTATTACAAGATATTACATTATAATTGATATCCTTTTATTAGGTTCCTTGGGAGAAAAGTTCTGTAGTATAAAGAATAGAGGTACTTCCTTAAATATATATTTTTCTTTCCTAAGGACATTGCGAGCCACATAATTGACTAGGTTTTCTTTTTGTATTTGTAAGCCAAATTCATGACTAAAACGTGACAAATACAGAAGTTTTTTAGTTTTAGATTTTTATTTAATGTTTTTTTCCTAGTCCATTCCCTAGTCTTGGTCTTTTATTTCCTTTGTTTTTTTTTTCCTTTCTTATTTTTAGTTTATATTCTCATGTTACAGTTTGTGTCCTTCAATGCTGCCTGAACAAATAAATGAACAACCGTATTTAGGGACATCATCTGAAAGGCAGGGTGCTAGCTTGGTGGGGAATACAAAAATGAGTGAGAGAGGTTTCTTCCCTTTGTAGTCACATATGAACATACAAAACTTGGTGCAATTTGTATAGTAATAGAGAGCTATCGTAATACTTTTACAAAACACAGAATTTCCTTTTAATTATAAAGAACATTATTGAAACTATTTTAGAATACATCCACTTACATAGCCATTATAATAATCATTTCTTTTCCTGTGACAGTTCATCTAGTTTTCTTATTATTTATTTATTGATTTGTGAGCGAGAGGAAGGAAGGGAGATGGAGACAGACATTGATTTGTTGTTCCATTTATTTATGCATTCACTAGTTGATTCTTGTATTTGTCCTGACCAGGGATCAAACCTGCAACCTTGGAGTATCATCAGGATGATGCTCTAACCAGCTGAGCTACCTAGCAGGGCCCAGGTTTTATTTTCTTATTCTTTTGTTGAGTTATATTGGTTTATCTTTGAGAATTATTTATTTATTCTAAATTTCATTTGTCTTAGATTTCTGGGGAAGGAAAGTTTATTTCATGACCCAAATGCCACTCATGGAGTTGAGAAACAAAAAGTAGTTCAGAGCAGAAAGGTTTTTTTCCCTTTGAATAAGGAAAACACAAAACATTCCATCAACAAGTGTGACTTAATGCAAGCTGGGAAGATTTGGACATACTCAGATGAGGAAGATTCTGACCCTCTCATTCTCTTCATTCTAGTCTTTTCCCTGCCAGTCTTATTTTGGGAATTAATTGCTGTTAGATTTAGAAATTCTGAGATGTAAGATGAGAATAGTGAATTCTGTATTCAGCCTAGAACTTAGTAATAGTAGGCAAATCTTTGCTTTTCACTATGTAATGTTATCTATGTACCATCAAATAATCTTAATTTCCTAATTTAGATTTTTTCATAGAAAAATTATATTTTCCAAAGCTTCTAAAGTAGATTGACTCAAATTCTATAGATAACTAATCTTTGGCTTTTAGATTATGTTTATTTAATCATTCAACAAATTAATACTCATTAGGAAACATGGCTAGATGTGATTTATTGAGAGTTGTATTTTTAAACATATATTCAGAGCCAAAGAAACTGTTTAAGCATATATTTTGTAACTTGATTTTCAAGTCATACCACACTTCAAAATGCACAGAATAAAAGAAGAAAGTTGACAGTGTTTTATTAATTTTTTTTTTCACAGGTTTTTGGAAATGCTCCGCCAAATACAATGACAGAAAAATTTTCTGATCTTCTGCAGTTCACAACACAAGTTTCACGACTGATGGTAACAGAAATTCGAAGGAGAGCATCAAACAAATCTACAGGTATTATTATAGAAACCAGCAAAAACTGATTTATTTGAATGGACAGTTTGGTAAAAGTGTTATTTAAATTAAATAGAAAGTTGACCTGATTCTAGAATTACCTGTCTCATTCTCATTCCTAAAAAAGTCACATTCTTCTCTTGGTTTCAACATCTTACAATTTCAACATCTTTTAAGTAGATTAATTGTATCAAGACTACTCTCCTTGGACCGCTACCACCCTCTCCCCAACCCTTTCAACAATACTCTGTTTTCTTCTGAACAAAATCCAAATTCTTAGCATGACATTTAAGGCAAACCCATAAACTGGTCATATGTGTTTTTTTCTAGC
>PVKM010020459.1:0-23366 GCA_004027735.1 Carollia perspicillata | reverse complement strand
TAATTTGGAGGTTTGGATTCGCAGACAATAAAAACCCCAAGTCAAGGATGAATAGTTAAACAATTTATTAAGCAAGAGCAAAGAAAAAGCAAGAATCAAGAGCATAGATCACCAGACAGGAAATCACCAACACCCAAATACAGACAGTAGGGAATCCTGGAGACAGCAGCATTCGGGATTTGTTTGGGAAAAGTTCTGAGTGAAGCATCCTTCCCTCGGGTGGTATTCCAAAATCTCACTTTGGGGGCTCTGGTTAAATATGTTTTAGACGGTGGTGGCTATGTGCCAAGGGCCTTTCATGACTTGATTGACTAACCGTTCCCTCCAGGAGAATAGCCAGATCTTCCCCAAGGGGATTATCAGTGTTTACAGGTACTGAGTTAAAAATTAATTGTGCTTAGTTTTCCATGGAGAAGGGCTAGTTCTCCCCAGGAGACAGCACACCTATATTTCATTCTTACAATAAAAGTTCACAGCTCAGGCATAAACAGGGGATTCTTAATATTTCTTTAACCCATCAGGGTTGCAGTACAGAGAGTGATAAAGGGGAGAAAAAAATGGGACAACTGTAATAGCATAATCAACAAAATATACTACTACTCTAATAATAATAGTAATAATAATAAACTAGCATAAATGGCATAAATAACAAAATGAGCTTACCATAGTAAAAAATGATCTGGCCCTGGAAGAAATTAAGATGCTTTTTAATTTATCATAGTAGATTAAGAAAACATAAATAAAGCCATATATTATATGTAAGGAATAAATAGTAAGGAAATTTGAAAAGTGCATTACTTATCTGGACTTTGATATTTCCCATCTGGGAAACACATCTCCAACTCTTGTTTTCTGATATTATTATAGTCATTATATAACCTATTCTTCACCCAGGTGAGCAGCTGTGAGTATACTGAAGGCTGCCAGTGATACTGTTTTCACATCCCTTACTATAAACCATCCATTTATGTGAAATGGAAGTAAAGCATGCAGAAATTCCCTTGGATCTGAGAGTAGGGTTTCCCCCAGCAGAATTGTTTGATCAGCATAAATCAGCTGTGAATACCAGCCAATCAGAGTTTAGGAGGGAAAAGTATTTCCTAAATAAATACGATTCCCAAGGCATGTTCTCTAAAGAATTTCTCAGGCTTGAAATCCAATAGAGCACTGACTCAGTAGAACTTCCTTCTATGACTATGAAGAAAAGTGGTGCTCTTCTGCTTTTAGGTATCACCTTCCTGGTTCTGATTGGAGTTCAAGGTAAGGAGTTCTGAGTTATATTAGGTTAGTAAAGTCAGAGATTTAAACTGCTGTAAAAGCCTCTTGATTTGCACAGTAGAGGTGATTGATTTCTGTGCATCAGAAAGTGATATGAGTCATTCATAAAAGCTTCTCAGTGATGTTATATGTTATACAAAGCTCATATCTTACACTTTCCAAGTTAAAAAAGTCTTCTCAGTCTTAGTGTGTAAATTCCTGGCATGTTGTAAGTGTCTGTGCTTAATCAATTAAAGATCCAATAATCAGAAAAAATTTCCTAATCTGTTTACTATCTATCTTTGTTACTTTGAGCAAATTAGTGAACTTTTCTAGATTTAAATTTCATCAACTGTAAAGTGGAGATTTTATAGTTAAGCTTTTTCTACCTATCTCATGATTTATGGTATATAGTAAGCATTGAGTAAATATATATAAATATAATTATATAAATATATAAATTATATATATTTATGTAAATATATGATTATATATTATATAATTCTTACTAATTGTTATATAATTCTTATATATCTTATATAATTTATATAAGAACCCTTGCTGGTTTATATACTACTTGCTGGTATAGCTCAGCTGGTTGGAGTGTTGTCCTGTACACCAAAAGGTTGGGGGTTTTATTCCTGGTCAGGGCAGATACCTAGGTTGTGGGTTCTATCCCCGGTCACAGCACCAGCCAGCAGGGTGCTGGTTGGGGTGTGTGTAAGAGACAACCAATCAATCTCTCTCTCTTTCTCTCTCTCTCTCTCTCTCTCAAATTAATAAACATATATATATATATAAATTGTTTAAAGAATTAATAAATGAAGATAGTACTGGCTGGGTAGCTCAGTTGGCTAGAGCATCATCTCAATAGGCCAAGGTTGCAGGATTGATAGCTGATTAGGGGACATACAAGAATCAACCAATGAGTACATAAATAAGTGGAATAACAAATTTCTTTCTTTCTTTCTTTCTTTCTTTCTTTCTTTCTTTCTTTCTTTCTTCTTTCTTTCTTTCTTTCTCTCTCTCTCTCTTTCTCTCTCTCTCTCTCATTTTCTTTCTCACTTTCTTTCCTTCTCTCTCCCTCCTGTCTTTCTCTCTATATATAAAATCCATTTTTAAAAAGGAATGAAGATAGTGTATTTTAAAGAATTTCCAAAAGTTTAAAGCACTATTGAAAAGCGAGGCAGTGGGGAGGACGCTGATGGTGGTGATAACTGGTTGTTATACTTAGAGCTTTCTGTCCAAACCAACACCAACTGTATTCTACTAAGGTCACATAGTGCATGGCTTTGGGAAATGCTTAGGAAACTGTGGTCCATATAGCACACATGAATTAGGTATCTGTGTGTCTGGCCTGTGATAGGCATTTCTTAAATATTGTGAACATCTTTTTTTCCTTAGGTTGTATAATGTGGTAGTTAAGAGCAATGCCTTTGGACTCAAAGTCTGTATCTGCCCCCTAAAAGCTGAATGACTCTATTCTTTACTTAACTTATTTGAACTTCAGCTTCTTCTCTATAAAATGGAGGTAATATTTACCTCAAACGTTTGTGGCAATGTTTATTAGACACTCAGTAAGTGGTAGTAATAACCATGACTAAGTCAAATACATAATTTCTGTGGATCACCTAAGTTGAGACATTGCCCTAAACCAGTGTGTGCTACCCAATTTCCTTCCCTTAGGATCTCCAATGATGAGGAATGGACGCTGTTCCTGCGTCAGCACAAAACGAGGGATGATCCACTTAAAATCCATAAAGGACCTTCAACACTTTCCCCCAAGCCCATCTTGTGATAACACTGAAATCATGTAAGTAAAATCTCATCCAACATGCATGCGTCATACTGGCAGAAACTTTAAATTGATTGTGATTATTACCTCAGAATGCTTGCCCATACAGACACTTAAAACTCAGACGGTTGCTTCTCTGTATATCTGACCTACTTCTTTCTTTTCTTTAAAAAAATCCCTAAGTAATTGCTGGTAGAGACTAGGAACAAATGTTTACATATTACAAAAATAACACATGTTCATTGTAGAAAAGATTTAATGCAGATAACCCAAAAGAAGAAAATAAGTATTTATAATTCTTTCATCCAGTGACAAATACTGTTAACTCCTTGATATGTAGTTTTCCTGATCTCTCACATTTGTTTTGTGTGTACATATATAAACACAAAGTATATATACATATATTTATAAATACAGTGTATATACACAAATAAAATCATATACTACGTACTGTTTTGTAATCAGTTTTTTCATTAACATTATATTATGAACATTTCTTCATGTCAGTAAATCTTCTGTAATAATATCATCTTTTTATAATAATGTCATTTTTAATGGCCAAATTTTATTCTAGCATATGGATGTACCATAATCTATATGATCAGTGCCCAAATGTAGGTTACTTCCAGTTTTTAGCTATTGAAATTAAACTCATTATGGCAATATTGTGTCTTAAATTCTTTCCTATTAATAACACCTTTCTAGAGAGTAGAATTTCTAGGTTAAAGTATATGTATACTCTAAGGCTTTTGAAGCCTAAATCAAGAATGATATGGAGAATGGCTACTCTCGGAGTGTACTGAAAAATTAAAGAAAACAATCTTTGAATTATTCCTGGAGAGTTTGCTGTGTGATTTAAAAAATTCAACCAGTCTGTTAATCTTGTTTTAGAATAATATTTTATTATGTTTTAAGTAGTTTCATTAGAAAATTTGGCAAAATTCTGCTGATTTTTATTGTTTTTGCAAAAAAGTAGGTATTTTATTTTGCTTCTTCAGTTAAGCATAAATAGCTATTTCCAGAACAAAAGAACCAGTATCATCTTTAGATATGAATTTTTCCCATTGCGTATACCTGTTCAATTTTTAAAATTTATGGTTACATGCTATCCTAGAAATTTGTCTATGTCCCCTCACTCATTTAGAAAATGAAAAGGCAGATGAAGGGGTTAGTCAAAAAATATATATGCCTAGCTTGTGGACAGACAATAGTGTGGTGAAGTCCAGGGGAGGTGGGGGCGGGGGCTGGGTGGAGGTGCATAAAGGTGGAGGGAAATGGGGGATATCTGTAACTACTGTCAACAATAAAAAGAAAAGAAAAGGCAGAAAAAAGACTGGAAGTCTCAGATGCTTATAGTAAAGCCGTAAGTACACTCTAACTGGGGAAGCACTTAAATTCTTAATAGTTTTTTAAAAATATCTTGTTGCTATTTCTTTGGCAGTGCTACAATGAAGAATGGGAATCGAACATGTCTAAACCCAAATTCAAGAAATGTGAAAAAATTGATTAAACAGTGGGAGAAACAGGTTGGTGAAAAGTAGGAACAAAATGTTCTTTCTCTTACAAATTAACTGGAAGACAAACAATCTATATAGTTCTTTTAAAGATACATTTTTAAAATTTTTGTTGTTGTGCTCCTATTTTGTTCCTAGAATGATGTCCTCACTTGAGGTATAGTTATATTCCTGCAGAGAGTATCTCTTGTCTATCACACCACTGGAATGTAGGTTCCATGAGGGTAGGGAGCTTATGTTTCTTATTCAACACAATAAATATGCATTGAATTGAACAGTAGTCTTCTGAGGATAGAAAGGTAATAAGATATACTACTTTCCTACTGTAGCAAGTATTCTAACGATAAATTAGAGTACAATGCGGCCTTGGCCAGGTATCTCTGTTGGTTGAAGCATCAACCCGATATGCCAAGGTTGTGGGTCTGATCCGTAGTCAGGGCACATACAAGAAACAACCAATGAATGCATAACTAGGTGGAACGACAAATCTCTCTCTCTCAATCTGTCTGTAAATATATATATATAATATATATAATACATATTAAATAAAAATTAAAGCCCAATGTGAAATATAAAATAAAATATGTACAAGAATCTTGAAGATTATAGAAGAAGGAATAATTAATTTTGCTGGAGAAAGGGACAAGGAGAAACTATTAAGGAAGAATTTTTATATCAGGTCACATTTGATTTGGGTCTTGAAGGAAGGTAAGGATATCATGAAGGAAAGAATAAAATCATGAGAAGGCTTTCCATGTTCAGGGAACTTCAGGTTTATATGGAGTTTGTAGGGAAGGAATTAAGAGATTGAGGCTAAAAGGTAGACCAGGACCAAGTGGGAAGAATACCGTATGACACCCTGAGGTGTTATGTTTGAAGAGGACCACAGAATATGCAGTGCGGAGTGTGGCTTCCGGAGTCTGACAGGCTAGTGGTTCTGCCAAATACTAGCTATGCAGCTTTGGTCAAGTCACCCTCTCCAAGCCTCTGTCTTGAGAGAAAAGTGGATGATAGTAGTACCAACCTCAGAAGGTTGTACTTGGGACAGTTAGGCCGTAAGCAAGGTTGGAGTGAGGGTAGTAATAAACTAGGAGAGTGGGCAAAAGAAGACCAATTGGAGGACTTCACCCCCTCCTCAAAGTGGGCTGAGAAGAGAGAATCAAAAGGAGCCCCTTTGAGAGTAGAGCAACTTTAACCCGGTCTTGTGGATAAAGAAGGACCACAATCCACAGAGTTCAAATATTGTATAAGAAAGGAAAAATGGTAAGATGAAGAAACATTGACCTTTTCCCCCCTCTCTTCGCAGGCCAGCCAAAAGAAAAAGCAAAAGAAAGGGAAAAACATCAAAAAAGCAGGAAATTTCTAAAAAGTTAAAAGATCTCAATGTCCTCAAAAGAAGACTACATAAGCAACCACTTTACCAACAAGCATTTTGTGTTAAAAAGGTTCTTTTTCGTTATACTGAAATAATTCCAATAGGGATGGCCCCTTAATCCACAAGCTTGCTTATCTGACTAAAAATTTTAAAGCATCACTATAAAATTTAGTTAAAGCTAGAAAGTGGCTTTTAAAATCCAAATGTTAAGAATTATCAGAGGATATTGTTTGTCTTTATGCTTCCACCTACAACCAGCTGAATTTCATCATGCTTAAGAGCATGATCTTAGTAACACCCACGTGTGGACAATTCCCACACAAACACATCCAACACTCAGCAGCTGGGTGAGTAGACCTGTGCTTCCAAGATCACAGCCTGCTGTCTCCAGAAAGTGTTCTGAGGCAAGCCAGCAAGCCCCAGCGTGTCAGCATGCTGATAAGCCAAGCAGTCTGGAGTTGAGCTGGACCTCGCCAAGCTGCCCTGGCCACTGGCATCTGTATTTGAATCAGCCTACAGGCCTCACGTGCAATGTATCTGAGAGATAAATGCTGTTTCTTTTTTCTGGGGACCACCACTGGTGAACACTAGCACTTCACTTTCAAAGTCTTCTATCTTGCTCTTGAGGCCACGTGACTCCATCTTGCCTGCCCAAGCTGACCATGTTATTTCTGTTGTTCCCTTTTGCCTCCGTCAAGCCAGTCCCTCCCTGTTCTACCACAATTCAGTGACTGCCTCCTCTGCTACGCAGGCCATAATCTTGCTGACCTGAGTTGTAGCTCTCGTTCTTTCCCCAACACCCCACAGGCCTGCGGTCTTCTTCCCACTCATCTTCACTTGACCCAGGCTTCAAGACTCAGTTCCATCTTGACTCGTAAATGAAACCTCTCGGACACTTGGATTCTCTTAAAACTCTTATTTCACTTGTGCTCCACACCACTCAAGTGAGCACTTAATTACTGCGAATTGTTTTTTTGTGTTAATCTATCTCTCCAAGCAGATTGTCAGTTCCTTAAGGGTAGAGGCCACACTTGATTTCTTCCCTGAAATTGCTACTGTGCCTCATATACTGTAGAACCAGGTTTTGGATAATTTCCTAGTTGCAGGTGTTACAGGTAGGAGGACAACCAGACCATCTCTCAGAGCAAGAGCTGGCTATCTATTGGCTGCTCAATATTAAGCAATCCCTGGTAACTTCTTTTAGTCATCATCTTCTGGCCACTGTCCCTGCAGCCACCGGGGGTGGTGCAATATCCTTATCTTATTATGACAGGATGTAACTTGGCCTCTTCAGCAGATAAGAAGGAAATGTTTAAATATTGGTGGATACTCTGAACTGTTTTCATAAAATATGCAAGGAAAGTAGAATGATAGACTCTTACAATGAGACTCTTCCAAAGGGCTTTAGAAATCAACCAGTGTCCGGCCTTTCCTCACCCTCTACAAAGATTCCTTCAGTACCATTCCTGACAAGCCTTGGTTTTCTATGATTTGACAAGAAGGCCACCAACATCCTTTTGAAAACTCATTGTAGGTAAATATGGATGTCGTTGTCATTAAATGTCTTCAAACTTTTTTCAGAGTTTATAAAGTATAGTGACTATCGATGACCTCACCAGGTCTCATGAAGAAAGGAGGTTTTAAGATACCAAGAGCTAGACAGAGGAGCAGCGCCTCCCGTTAGTGGAGACATGGCTGGTACCCGCTTACCCTCTACAGGGCTCGGGAACTCTCTTAAAGAGGAGGTTCAGTGAACTGTGTAGGACAGGGTGTCTTTGGCCAGAATTTCAACATATACCTACTTCCCCAAGTTTTGTTGCTCCTTACACCGCAGATGATTTTCAGTGCTGGCCAGTGGTGATCCCACTCACATTGTCTTAGCTAATCCTGAAACTCTAGCTTCTTTCATGTAACTTCCCTGAAAAATCTAAATGGCCCCTAATTTGAGAGTCTGTGACCCAGTCACCATGCATCTCACAGGTAAAGCGGACAGTGTATAACTAATAACCAGAAACCACATGTTATGACATATATGTAAATGATAATCATTCACCATCTATATATGTATACTCTCTAAGCAAATAATTAAGTTCAAAGCAGTAGTACCATATATACCTTGTACTCTGAAATAATTTCTTTGTTAAGACAATGGTATCAATAAATGAATCATTAAGCAGAAAGCAAATCTTGATTTTTTTATTGTCTTGAACATATACCTCAACTATGATGTGCTAACAGTAACTCTCACAGTCTTTATTTGCTTTCATCTCAAATAAGGTGTAATTAAGATAAGGACAGGGAAGCTCTTTAAAAGGCTCTTTGGGGACAGAAAAAAAGCCTATGGAAAATGTGACAACAATGCCTTATACAACATTGACTTATAAGAGTTTATGTGGCATGAAATTTATTTTCTAATCCAGAAGGATAATTCTATTCCAATGAGATATGTACCCAGGGAACAAACAAAAAATGTCCTCTTTTACATATTCTAAAAGTGTATATGTCCAAATATTATAAAACCTTAAGTAATTATGGTGGAGATCTAAGCATAGGAGTGCAGGAAATTTGGTCTGGAGGTACGCAGTGTGGCCTCTAAGAAGGTTGCGGGTGGACCTTTGCATATGCTGTTCCCTCTTGTGCTGGGTTCTGCTATATATCCATTTGGTTAAGTGGGGACCTCTTTTCCAGAATCCCCTTTCCTGTGTGATTCTAGGTTAGATTTAGCCAAAGAGACACTTGTGTGAAATTTATGAAAGAGATGCGAAGGAGTGGCCATTACTCTTGATTAGACATAATGACGGACACCTTGGTCTCCACGGGTCCCAGCTTCCCCTTGCTCTCTTCTGTGTTCACCTTGTCTTCATGACCGTTGGACTCATGACCAACCACGGTCCCAGGCCCTCCACCAGACCTTGGAAGTGTTCCCACAGAGGCTGTGGTTACCGAGAAGCAGTGGCTTCCCACAGGCCCCTAGCAGGCCCAATTTGGCGGCTAGACAGGCGTGGCTTCTTGGATGTCTGTCAGGAGCTCTTATTTATGCAGCTGTACCAGTGCTTCCGATGGCTGTGTCTGTGAATCTTTCTCCAGTCCCTTGACCGTCCTCCCAGACTTTCCCTTCTTGAGACCCCCCCTCATCTGTTGTAAGATCTGATTCCTGTAGTAAATCCTTTATTTCCATAACACTCAGAGTGGCTCTGCTTCCCTAACTGATACACCTGTACCTGAAATATTCCTCTTTGCGTGGCTGTTCCCACCTCGTCATTTGAGTTTCAGCTTAAACGCCACTCCAGTCTCCTTTCTCACCACCCCTAGCGAAATAGCCACCTTCTCCCAGACCCTCTAGTGTGGTGCTTTCCAAAGTGGGGTGTGCACACCCTGCGGGTGGATAAAATTAGAATACTTATAACGTTTAATGCATTAAAACATATTTGAATATAATATGTGTAACATATCACACTTTAACAAATAAAAAAGGAACTGAAGATTCACCGACCCCAGCAACTGCTATGGCATCTTCAGTCAATGCCTCTATCCTGCAGCAGTCTGTCATGCGCCAGTTCCACAATGGGGAGGGGCCGACGGGGGGCCTCGTTCGGTCGCTCGCTTTCTGCACACTGCGACAATGAGTTGCTACTAATGTGGGCACAGTCCCCTGCAGCTAATTCTACACTACAACCAGGATTATGAAGATTATAAGACAGACTGCTAACTAAGCCAAACTTCATGAAACAAGCAAGTGGCTTTAAAATATTTCTAGTAAGACAGCCACATGGAATGTAGTACTAATAATGTAAATGTAAACTAGTAAAAGAATAAACTTATGTGCAGGGGATGCCCGTTCTAATGTGACCTAAAAGAATCTTCTGGCTATCGTCTGTTCCGTTCTCTTTTATCACAATCAGATGAATCAATCAAACTTCATCACAATCTGAAATTATCTTTCACAATATTTACATCGTTATTTTCTGAACCCCATCGTGTCATAAACATTAAGTTTCTTGACTGCGGAAAACTGCATCCATAGTGCCTACAGCAGTGCCTGGCACTTAGGAAACACTTAATATACATATTTTAGTTGATTTTATGCTTCACCCCAAATTTTTTCCAGGCCTTTCCAAATCAATCTCAAATACTCTTACCACGATCATCCAAACTTACCATGCTCACTCTGCCCTCAGCTTTGCCCCTGATCCATCATTCATCTGCTCCCCTCAACAACTCTCTGCCCCACCCCCATCAATCTGACCCTCACCCACAGTCTTCAAGTCTTGCTTTTCCATGACTCCATCCCAGAATGCTCCTGGTCACACTGAAATACTCTCCTGTGACTTCCCTGCATAAAGTGACTTTCATTATTAAGAATTGTTCTCTTAAATAAAATTTAAATTATTTTGCTATACCAGAAAGCAGTTCGTATCTAAACAAAGTTTATACATTAGAGCAATTGGTAAAGAAATCAGTAAACATAGTTCATCTGTAAATTGTGCTTTTGAATTTAAATGCCAGTGTTATCTCAGTTAATTAAGAGAGAAGTATTTCTTTTTCCCTCCTGGGAAAGTGCAAATTTGCTTTCTTATTAAAAAGAAATATAGAGAGACAGATCGTAAACACAGGTGCTTTAGGGTGCCATCACTTTCCTTTCTGGCACGGCTACAGACAGAATGAAATAAGGTGAGAAAGATAAAGAGGCAATCTTCCAGTACTGGTAAGGAATCGATTATCTCCTAGTTTAAGAGAACACCTGAAGCATTTTGACACCAAGATAGTTGAAAGTTTAAAGGGGGGATTTTGATCCTGCATATTAAGGAAGTATGTAAATCACAAAGGAGCAATCAAACTGCAACCTGTGAATAAGATCATGAGCTGGGGCACATTGATAAAAGAGTAGAGGGAAAGATGTCAAATTATATAGAACTATTTGCTTTCTTTAAAAGTCTGCTATACAGATAAAGAAATCCCATTCTTTAAATATAGTACTTCATTATACTGTTTTAAGTTGACTGTTTTAATAAAGAATTGGTTTTGGTTTTTGTTTTCCAAAAAGGAGCTGCACTCTCCCTCTTGGGAGCTCACTTGAGGCTTTCCAGTACCCTCCTCTTCACCACCCCCAGATGAGAAAAAAAGAGAAAGAGAAAGAAAAGAAAGGCAAAAGTTGCTGGTATCTCCTTCTCCAGGGATCCAGGCGTTGGCCTCTGTGTAGAGGCACTCTTCCGCCTAACCAGGAATCGCGCCAGGTCTTTCCTTTCCCCTCCTGTTTCCCTGGACGCATTATCTTCGCTCTTCCCACTCCTAAGCTCAAAGGGCCCCTCTTCTGCCTCTGTAACTTGTTTCCTGAGCCTACACAGCCCAGCTGGCTCACTTCTACTACCCCTGTAAATTTCTAAATAAACTTTCTATTATAATTTGGAAAAAAAGAATGAGAGACTATGATCTCTAAGGTTTCTCCCAAAACATTATCCTTTTTCATGATCTGTCCAGTATACCATAGTTTTTGCTTAGTAGATACCTGATGGCTTAATTTGGCCACCTTTTATAATGATGCTTCCTGTACTCTTTTAAATCTGTTTATATTTTAAAATAACTGCCAAGGGGAACTAGTTTAAGACCACCAGAATGTAAGAAGGCCATTTCTCTGGTCTTAAATGATTTTGACAACAATGAGATGGAAATCAGAAGACTCCAAAAGGGTCTCTATTCTCATATGCAATGCCAAATAATGTCCAGGCAGCTCTCACACTGCTCCATTTCTCGGCTTGAAGGTAAGATTCTCTAATCGTGCAATTACCCCTGTGGGTCTCACAAGGTGGGGGGGGGGGGGCAGACCACAGAGCGGAGGCTGTTCCTTTTGTAACTGAGTCCCTGAGGACAGTATAACCAGGGGAGGGGAGAGAGGTGCGCACACCACTTTTAATTATTTCCTGAAGTAAGAAGGATCTTTGAGGTTGTGGACCCTTGAGGACCTCTCACCACAATTTTCGTATCATTTGCGTTACAGGGGAACCAGTTTCTTCCTAATAATTTCTAGAAATAAAAAAGCAAGCAAGCATGATTTATAAGCAAAGAAAGAAATAGGGAATTTATACACATTATATGTTCTCTCCCCCTATTGTAACTTGTCTTCTGAAAAGGGCACAACAAATCCTTACAGACCTGTCTTAGAAATAAAATTTAAATATACTAGCCATGAACTATTACACTTTCCATAAAATGGGTTTCAAGATGGGAATTTTCCTAATGGTTTCCTATACCAGTGAAAATCAGGAGCAGCCAGACTCAATCACATGAATAGTCTTTCCATAGTCTAAATTAATTCTGTAGTAACCACGGAACAAAGCAGTGAATGGCATCGGGTTTATCCTGCACAGTCAAGAAATTTGGCAAAAAGATAAGGGAAGCCTTTGTTTCTGTTACCCATTGATGAGATTAAATAATGGTGCAGTGGTCTATTCACCAAATTGTTAGAGATTTTTCAAAGGCAACTAAAATGTTATCATGCTTTGAGGTTTTAAGTGTAAAGATATAGAAAATAAAACCATTAAATGATTCTTGAGAAAAACCTTGACTTTCAGAAATTGGCTATGATAGTTTAAGCAAAAAAAAAAAAAAAAATCAAAGAAAGAGGATGGCACTAGTCCCTGGTGAGCTTGGGTTGATAGATGTGTCCAAAGGCAGATCTGATAGTTCTCACCATCCACAAAGAGGAAAGGTAGAGGGAATTGTGGGCAAAACTCCCATGCAGCTGGAGAGAGAGAGGGCGGGGGAAAGAAAGAACAATAAAAATTAAACTTGTCTTGAGAATAACTAAAATTTCTTCTAGTACCAGTTTTCTGTCGAGTTTGTATGAGGTCATTTTGTAAAAGTGTGCAATTTTCCCGTTAAAAAGAAAAGCATGAGCTCCCTCTAGTGGGTACACTAACAGTTTTTAAAAACATCTTTTTATTAGAAAAGTATTGAGACATGCCTGGCTTTTCTGAACATAGATAGCTCTAGTAAGAGAGACAGTAACTAGAATTCACATATTCGTCACTTACTAATTTTGAGGTAAATTTTGACTGTGATGTCTAAAATATTTTAATTTCTTACTTTAATAAGTCACACAATTTAAGGATAAGAAGAAACTAGAGATTGTTCATTCATTCATTCAACCAATATTAACTGATTACTTCCTATTGCCATGCATTGCTCCAAATGCAAAGAATAGAACAGTGAACAAAACAAAATCCTGATTAAACTAATAATCTAGTGCAGAAAGACAGACAATAAACAATTAAGCCCTCTAGTCTAGACTCCCTCAATGAAGAAATTTTTAATCCATTCGAACTAAAATGTTATGATTCATTCTACAATTATAATAGGGTTCCTTCTGCAAAGCTATAAAGGATATTTTCTGTTACAGAATAATTTACTTAAGTTAAAGATAACTTTGGGATCAAGAAAGATGGAAATTGCCTTTTATAATCTAAGACTAAATATAAAAATGAATGTGGCATTGATCTGGCTAATGTATATTAAATATATGTACATCACATTGCACATAATATAACCATTATTAACATTTTTAAAATGCATATTCAGTTAGTCACTCTAAATATATGGAGTTGTGCCTCGGGATCTGTAGGGGATTGGTTCCAGGGCCTTTTGCAGATACCAAAATCCACAGGTGCTCAAATCCCTTATTTAAAATGGCATAGTATTTGCATATAACCTACACACATCCTCCTGACTACTTTAAAACATTTCTGTAGTATTTATAATACCTAACAAAATGTAAATGTTATGTAAATTGTTGTTATACTGTATTGTTTAAGGAATAATGACAAGAAAGTCTGTACGTGTCAGTACAGATGAAACCATCATATGTAATTAGCTACATAATACACATCAGCAACAATGCAACTTTTATTTCCCAAATGTTTTCCATGTTCAGTTGATCGAATCCGAGGATAAGGAACCCATGGACATGGAGGGCTAACTGTATTCAGTTAGCCACTCTCAGCCTTAATTTTTTTAGTCCTCAGCCAATGACTTTTTTTTTCATTGCTTTTAGAGAAAGAGAAAGAGGGAGAGAGAAAAACAAGCGTTAATTGGTGGTTGCCTCCTGTACATGCCCAGACTAAAGAAGGAACACACGTAGGGGGTCGCAGGCACTCGCACCTGGACAAGGGATTGAACCCACAACCTAGGTATGCACCCTGACTGGGAATCAAACTGCAACCTTTTAGTTGTGGCATGATGTTGTAACCAACCGAGCCCTACCAGCCAGGGTGGCCTTCATTTTTTTATCTATCAAAAACAAACAAAAAATACTGCCATCAGGGTGTTTGGGGGTAAAATGAGCCGATCTACGTGCCCTCCTTGGATTAGCGTGTAAAGAGTTTCATCACCTGCTGCATAACCTCATCCAACTCATTTTCCTCATCTGCTTTTGTGATGCACACTCCCCTTCCAGCCTTTAGTCACACCAAACTTCTGGCTATCCCTTAAATCCACTAGATTTTTTTCAAGCCTTTGTACCTTTTTATAGGCTGTTTTCTTTATTTAGAAAGTCTTTCTTTCCTTCCTGCAGGACAACTCCTCATCTTTCAGAATTTCAATCAAATGCTACCAAAACCTGTGAAACATTCCAATTCCTCTAGGCTGGTTTGTCCTCTTTTGCTTCCATTGATCTATTGTAAGAACTTTTTAATTCACTTTAAACTTGTCTCCCTCATTGATCTGTGAGTTTCTTCAGGGCAAATGCCTGTGCCTTATATATTTTTGTATTTCCAGCACCTACCATAGTGCCCGAGGTATAGATTGTGAATAAAAGCTTGTGACATACCCAGAGTGCCTTATTCACAAGTCACATTTTGGTGACTCAAGATGAATATTCATAGCATATAAGCTTACAATTTTGACAGGAAATACATTAAATAATGTTAACATATTTGGCTTTGAGTATGCTTTTTCCCTAATACAACCTAATCAAATATTTTTTAAAAAATTATATATATGAATAGGTTGTTTTAAAAAAGATTTATTCCTTACTGTTCTTAATAACTACACAAGAACTAGATTCAATGATTAATAAAAAGAAGTCATTTTCCAAATTCAGTTGAAAACCTAATCGTGTTTTTGCATAGTGTTCTTGATTTTGTGTGTGCTCAGACGTAATCAGAGTTGTCTTGTTTTGGCTGGGTCACAGATGACCTTGACTGCAGTTGGTGTTCTGTGAAATTGTTTATTGTAAGCAGGAAAACACCACTGTTCACCGACTAATGCCAAGTTAGTTCCCAGCTGACAGCTGTCACGCTACTTTCTTCTTTCTTATCTAGATACAATCAGGACTGCCTGGATTGAAATCTCAGCTTCCTCATCAACTATGAATTTAGGCAACTTGTCTGAGGCTGTTTCCTCTTTTACAAGGTGCAGGTAATTATAGTATCTATTTTAGAGAGATGTTCTGAGGATTAAATGAGTTACTACACGTGAAGTGCTTGGAACAGTGCCTGGCATAGGGTGAGTAATCAAGTGTATTTTTGTATTAACAACGCTCTGTCTCATACATTCATTCGCCACATATTTATTTTTGCACTGTAACATTGTATAAATGTGTTTTCTTCGGATTACCAGGCTCTGAATTTAAAACTCTGGCTGAAGAGTACTTATAAAGGTTATAACAGTATCTGGTATTTAAGCACAAGTCAATTTTCATTTTTTAAATTTTTATTTAGGATTTTATTTACATTTAGAGAGCGGGGGCAGGAGAGAGAAAGGAGTGAAACATCAGTGTGTGGTTGCGTCTCAAGCGCCCCCTACTGGGGACCTGGCCCATAACCCAGATTTGTGCCCTGATTGGGAAGTGAACCAGTGATCCTTTAGAACAGTGACCCTTTCGTTTGCAGGCTGGTGCTCAATCCATTGAGCTACAGCCAACAGGGTTACTTTGCACTTTAAACCAATCAATATACCACTTTTTTCTAGTCCACATTCTTTGTCCTTATCTTGGTCACGCTGAGTTGAAACAACACGAAACAACACAAAAAAACATATTTAAAATTATACCCCCCAAACGCCCCTAATTTACCCCTCTCGTTGAGCTCCCCTCCCCTCCGAATAAAAATAGGATACCATCTACTCACAAGGACATTTTTAGCTTCGAACTATAGGATGTGGGATTAAAATTTTTAAAAAGGAAACGAGTAATCCTAATTTGTTTCACAGGTTTGTAGGGGTGATGAAATAAACTAATTTGCGTGAAAAAGCTCTTTGCATTTCAGAATATCTCGGGAACGATACGTAGTAGCGGCTACCCGACAAGTAAAAATATCGTAAAATCCAACACAGAGCACTTCGGCCGTGAAAGTAAGTTTGATACTCTGAGGCTCCCGTAGTCTAGCTCACTGTATGAGCCAAGATGGCGCCGCCTGTTGAGTGTCCCATGTGCTGTTTCCGGCCGTACTCGGAAGTACGATTCCCGGCAGCAGCTGGGACGGTTAGAGTTTCCAGCGGTGTAGGTTTTCGTAAAACTGCTCCTCGCGGAGCCAGTCAGCAGCCAGTATGTCCAACAGGAATAATAACAAGCTGCCCAGCAATCTTCCGCAGTTACAGAATCTGATCAAGAGGGACCCGCCGGCCTACGTGGAGGAGGTGGGATTTGCGGCGCAGCGACGCCAGAGGCCAAGGCGCAACTGGTTGAGACACCCATGGGGTTGGGGAGGCATGGAGTGAAGTTGGGATCCTGGATCGCCGCGTGTTCTATTTTCGGGAAGAGAGAAAGGGTTGGGGAAGGGACCTGTCTTATGGTTCGTTCCCCATCTCTTGGAAATTTGCTGTCCATTTGGATTTTTCCTGCCCGCTCTATAGACCCCGCTGCCACAGCCCCTTAAAGATCTCATTTTGCTCTAGGGTTTGTCTCGCGACCTCACAGAGATGGAGAGACAAGTAACTCTGCCCCAATCTCCAACTTCCGTGTAGGTTTCTGTTTTCTTTTCAGAAACCCTTAACTTGAATTAATTAGTAACACTTGATGAATCGTGTCTTAGAAGGCTTTCAACCGACTCTGTTTCCGAGAGCCTGCGCTTTGCATTGGGCTGTGTTGGGGAGAGGTGACGTTCTCAAGTGTAAGGAACAGACCCAGGAGCTTAGTATATCTCATTAAGCCAGGATTCAATCTCTTTGGAAGCTTACCTGAGCTGGATGTCAGAATTTGCTTCGGGAAAAGATGAGGTTGAAAATTAGGTGCAGTCTAGCTTGTGAAGGAATTTGTATATTGATCTCATAAAAATTGTGAATATTAAGGGTATTTGAGCCGAAAAATGACAAAATTAAAGTGGTGATTTTGATACATTAATTCGGCAGATGTGTTCTTCAGACACTCATTTGTCTGACAGGCATTAGGAGGTATTTGCCAAGCATTTGCTGCAGTGATTCCTGCCTTTTCTTCACTACATTGTGATTTGTTCAGTGGCTAACACAATTACTTATCTTTTTATTGCTTTTCTCATTTTCCTCCTCCTCCAACTTTTCACTTACAAGTAGTCAATTGAATACTTTTTAACAAATAGCGGTTTCATTGGTTTAGGTCACCAATATATAGATAACTTTTCCAAGGAAAATAAAGAGTAAGGAAAAAATAAAAGAAATTGGGTGATATAGGCAAGACTCCTAGATGTGTAAAGCACTATACACAACCATTGACAAAGCATTAGTTGAGAGTCTGTAGTCCTGTATTTAAGAGTGTTGACTTCAAAATTAACTCTAAATCCTGACCCTGCTGTTGACCAGTTGTGTTATTAGGGAGCATTGATCCCTGAGCCTGTTTTAATATGTAAGAAAGAGATAATTTTTACCTCAGGGAATTGCTCCTTTATTCATGTAAATACATATGCAAATTCACATTATTTTACATACTGTGTGTCAGTATAATTCTAGGCATAGGGGATACTGTGATAAGACAATATGAGAGCTGCCTTCTATGTTCTAGTTGTAGACATATAGTGGTAAGGACTATGAAGAAAGTAAAACTGGATGTGAATATGCCCTGATCATCTCAAAGCAGAAGGTGGTGGCTGGGTGGCATAGGAGTGGGGAAGAAGTGGGATAAGGATCTTGCCAGAAGCACACTGAGCTCCCAGGTATTCTCCTTACTTCTGTCAATGGTGATTGGGAGTTAAGAGAGAGTCTTATTGAAAGTATGTAGGGACTGCATGCAGATCTCTATTTTAAGTCCTACTCTTGGAGAAAGCTGAAGGCCTACCAGTTTTGTTGGGGAAATCAAGAGTTAGGTTTTAAAATATCTGGTAAACATCCAAACAGAGATATCAGACAACTAATTGGATATATGAATTTGGAGTTCACTAGACTCTTTAGGTCTTATAAAGAAACATTTATTCTCATAGTGTCATTCTGTCTTGTTCTCCTTCACTCTCCCATACACAAACACACTCAAAGCTGTGGTCTAGGGATGGAGAGTAAGTTCAGGGAACCCACTGATGCCTGATGTTTCAGCGTTAAATTGTTGAGTTATTGTTACGATTAAACATAATTAAATGGGATCATGTACACTGAGCTTGGCACATAGCAAGTGCTGAATAAAAGGAAGCTATTATCATTATTTCTATGTGTCTATTACTTTTGGCTATTAACACACCCTATCTATAACTCCAGGATAAAATCTTAGTATTTACAAGAAGAAGGGAATTTTGACTGGAGCACTTCATGTACTTGAGAAATACATAATTTATATTTTCTGACACTGTATTTTTTAGAGCACAGATATGAGTGCTCTGTATACAGAGACAGTGTAGTAGGGGTCATTTGGATGATAAATGTCAAAATAGGGCCAGAATCTGAGTTTTTGACTTTTGGCTTCACCATTTGTTATACTATATCTCCTAAATTTCTGACAATAAAGGAAAGGATCTTTAGATCTATGATGTGCGTAGTTTTCAGAACTTATTTTGAAGCCTGGAGGCAAGGAAAAGGTAATGTTTCTGCATACTTTTGCTACATGTTTTTCTCCATGCCACTATCAAAGACTTTTACTTTCAGTAATTTTTCATTCTGTATTGAGCAAGTCATATAATAACGGTGACCAACTTAAATTTTATTTTTCTACAGTTTCTGCAGCAGTATAATCACTACAAATCCAATGTGGAGATTTTCAAATTACAACCAAACAAACCCAGCAAAGAGCTGGCAGAGCTGGTGATGTTTATGGCACAGGTAAGATAATTTCTGTATAAAACAAATACCGATTGTTATACACAGTTTGCAGGGTTATTTTTCCAGTAATACTCAACCTCATTCCACTCAAAAGTGGAAGGTTTTTTTTTTTTTTTTAAATAAACCTTCCCTTTCTTGCAAATTTTGTTTTCTCTGCATGGTGAATTAGAAGATTTTGCAAGAGCTTTTCACAGAACCACCCAGAGCAAAACTTTCAAACTATTTGTTTTCTTCAAATTCATTATAAAATAAATTCTAAGTTATGTCACACATATTTTAACAAGACTAGAGGAAATATGAAAGGGGTCACAGAAACTGGCATGTTGAAGAAAAAGATGTGATTTGGAACCATCTACCTCTGTGAAATAGCCTTTACTCTCCTGTTGCAGAAAGTCCGAAGTATGTACATATGAATTATAAGAGAGAAAGAGAGACTTCAGAAGAGTCTTTGCTTTGTTACAGATTGGTCACTGCTACCCAGAACATTTAAGTAACTTGCCTCAAGAGCTGAAAGATCTTCTCTCCTACAATCACACTGTCTTGGATCCAGATCTTCGAATGGTAGGGCCAGTATTTGTATTGATAACTTGTGCTGTGTTTGTTTGTATGTGTATGATAGATGTTTAGATGAAAATAGCCTCTCACCTGACCCTCCTTTTAAAATGTAAAACTGGATGTGTCACCCCTTTCTTAAAACTCTCCTATGGCTTCTTATTTATACTTAGAATAAAACTCAAACTCATCAAGGCCTGTAAGTCCCTTCATGATCTGCTCCCAGCCTGTTTTTGTTTGTTTGTTTGTTTTTATCTTACCATCTTTTCTGCTATACTCCGTTCTCTGATCTTTCTGTTCTTCCAGCATGCTAACCCTTCCAGGAGGTCTTGTCCCTCTTTTGAATAGGTGATTCCTCCAGTCATTCAAATCTCATGTGCACGAAGAACCTTAATTATAACTTACTGGTTGTATGCTGCGTATTTTAATACATTTATCCATTAAATAGCCAGTTTGAACATTTAAACATCGTCACTTTAGTGGTTGACATTGGCTCCTGACCCAGATCCTCTCTACTAAGCCAGGGCGCCCAGTTCCCCTACCCAGAGGCCCCCAGCTGCCCTCTCTCTGGAGTATTGTCCTCCCCTAGCTGAGAGACCTCTCATCTGGGAGGTTGCCCTTGCAACTCACAGGCAGCAGCTGACCGACCTAGTGGTACGGACGCCCAGCCCCTTCCCTCAGGGTGGGCCCCACTTTGTGTTGCAGCTTCTGCTCTAGGACCTCTCCATGTTCAGACTAAAGCTCACCTCCAGCCAGGGACATGCCGTTGCTCAGCTTTTCTTTTCTCCGCCCTCTCCTGCTGCCTTACTTACTTCCTGTCCAGAATAGAGAACACCTCAGTGTTCAGACCTCTGTGATGAATTGGAGTCTGCTTCTAGGGACCCAGCCTTCAGCATTTTTAAATTTTATGCATCAGCTTTTCAAATACCTTTACCACAAGTAGAACTTATATAAATATTAGGATGACAAAACTTGATATCGTGTACAAAACTTATAAAAAGGCTAAGTCCATGTATTCAATTTTGTTTATACTTCTCTAAGATTTTACTTAATTTGATTAGGCCCAAAAGAAAAAGTATCATCTCAGACAAATCAAGGTTGCAGGCTTAGAGTTGTCAACTAGGACCTGGCAGCCCAGCCCCAGAGGCTTCAAACTCAAACCATTAGTCAGAGGACTTATGTTGTGGGCGTTTTCAAGTTCCTCTATGTTGTATAGATTTGAGATTTTTGAGTATGGAGACTTAGTGTCTTTCCAGGTGATAGGTTTTCTTTAAGTTTTGTGTGACTGGCAATACCAAACCAGACTGGTCTGCAGGCATTATTAAATAAATAATGGTGTGTGCATGTTTCTTTATAGTATGATAGTTAGTAGGTTTTGAGAACAATAATTAGAAATTTTCTTTGCTAGGAAACAAGGGATTTAGTCTGTGTAATTAGCATTATTCTTTAGAGGAATCATTTAGAACACACTGGTGGATCCTTTTTTTAACTGGCTGTTACGGTGGCCACCAATCTTATTAAGGTCTGGACTTATTTTCTACCTGGTATGTTTGCTATTTTTCTAGGACTTTTTGAATCAGTCCTAAGTTTTTCTTCATTACACAGATAGAAGTAGACTGTATTTCTAGTGAAAGAAACAAAATACCCATGTATGTTAACTTATTTACTTAATAAAATCAGTAAAATGAAATTTTTATGTTAGTCTTTCTTTGACAGTGTAACTACCTCTTAATATACTTTTTATTAGTTTCTTTTTAAAGCATTACTATTTTTACTAACTGTCAACCACCTAGCGCGTGGGAGGCTTCTTTTCTCAGCAACGCCCCTGATGTTTTTGAAAGCACCCTCGCTTTCTGGCAGAAAAACTTCCAAACTCTTTCTGTTTTTCCTGCCCCAAGACTTGGAATTAACTGTTCTCCAAGGATTATTTGTTACATCTAATGGAGAAAAGAAGTAGAGGGAAAATTTTGGCTACAAGAGTGCTATAACTGCTGTTGGGCCTTTCTTAGTACTAATAATACTTCAAAAGAATGCCTTGTAGGTCACAAACTCATTGATCATTCCATTTTAGTGTATTATGTTATCGTTACCCCACCTTACCTTTCTAGATTCATTGATCACTGGGGGTTTGTTGTATGCTGACCTCCCTGTGTAAAGTAACCACTATGTATCAATTACATACCTTGTTTTACTTCCTTTGTGGCACTTACTATCCCAGATACGCTTGTTTATGTGCTTACTTGCTTGTCTGTCCTCTCTTCTGCTGCACCCCCAGTGTGTCACGTCCTGAGGTCAGAGATTATCTGTTCTGTTCTGATGCCTAGAGTAACGTCTGGTTCGTAGGAGACATTATGGTCTATTTTCTTATCTTAACTTTATCATTACCTTACAGTATGTTTTCTTTTCCTTCCTAAGACATTTTGCAAAGCTTTGATCTTGCTGAGAAATAAAAATCTCATCAATCCTACAAGTTTGCTAGAACTCTTCTTTGAACTTCTGCGTTGCCATGATAAGCTGCTACGAAAGGTAAGGAGCAAAATTGCTTTTATTCATATATCCTTTTTCCTTGCAGTGACATACAACTTGTAGAGTGAATTCTTGATGCTTCACGTTATTGGATCCTGATAAGAATAATTTCAGTAGGAAAAAAATGTCAACCATTGTGTGCATGCAATATGGTGGTAATAGCTAAATATTTATTGGATGCTTACTTTTGCCAGGTACCATTCTCAGAGCTTTGTAAGTATTTACTTGTTTACTCAGAGAATTATATGGAGTTTATTATTCTTAGTGGTGGTGGTGGTAGTGGTAGTAGAAGTATCTTATAGATGAAAAGGCTGAGGGAGAGTAACATGCCCAGACTCACGTGGATTTTGAGTGGTGGGGCAGGAATATCATCATGAACCCAGGCAGGCTGGCTCCAAACCCAAGCACTTTTCCAGTGCGCTTTACTGACTTGCTGAATCAGAGCGTGGACCAGACACTCACAGCCATAACCACCCCAACCTTAGCCCCCAAGCCACTGACTTTTTTTGTTATTACTGTTTCCTTGTGACTTTGTGTTTGCTTATATAAGTAAGATCAGAAGCTGAAGGTTTATGAAAGAAATTTAAGGGAAAAAAGCTTGAGTTCACATTTATTAACAATAACTTTTTTCAAAGTGCTTAGAGACTGCCACCGTTTGGTTCTAGCAGTTGTACTCCTTCATCTAACTTGTGGGATAAAAGTTGTCTGTGGGAGCATATTTTGGACACCAATGTAAATGGAGCAACTTTTTATCCTCACTTGAGGACATTTTTTCATTGCTTTTAGAGAGAGAGGAAGGAAGAAAGAAACACCAGTTGGTTGCCTCCCTCATGTGCCTGGAGCAGGGAGTGAATGCACAACCTAGGAATATTCCCTGATCTGGAATCGAACCTGCAACCTTTCATTTACAGGCCAACATTCCAGCTGAGCCGCAGTGGCCAGGGCACAACTTTCCTTTTTTTTTTTTAAGATTTTATTTATTTATTTTTAGAGAGGCAAGAAGGGAGGGAGAAGAAGAGGAAGAGAAACATCAATGTGATGGAGGAACGTCGATTGATTGCCCCTCACATGCCCCCAGCTGGGAACCTAGCCTACAGCCCAGACATGTGCCCTGACTGGGGAATAAACCAGCGACCTTTCA